>CM024761.1:11411480-11463407 GCA_014218235.1 Colocasia esculenta
TGGACAAACAATTTTGTATTTTCTTAACTACTTTAATTTCAAATCTATGAACTTGGGTTTGAGAGTCCGAAATTGAAAAAAATGTCCAATCAATCTATCGATTGTTTAAACACGATATGGGGGGTGAAAGTAACACGTAAAAACTGACGGAGTTCAAATTGGACCGTAATTGGACTACCGATTTGAGCAAAACGTTTAAAACTATCATTCGTCAATTTCAGTTAAATGAAAAATATCTTGCTTTTAATTTTCAAGAATAATTGATTTCTTTATTAAGTATTTAATTTAATTTTTTTAAATAATATGCAGGATTATCCGTCGCGAGATGTTGGACGAGACGACGACCAGGATGAGGATGACACATATGTGGAGGATTTGTGATTCATTTTAGTTATGTTCATGTTGTCATTTTATTATGGATGTATGATGTTTGTGTGTTTGTATTTTATGTGATGAATTTGAGGTTTGTTATGGATGTATGATTAGTTTGTGTGTTTGTATTTTATGTGATGAATTTGAACTTTGTGGAGATTGTGATTTGTGTAGTTGATTTATTGTGGTTTTGTGGTATTATTATTTATCAGGTGATATTGTTATTTATCAGGTGATTTATTGTTGTTTATGTAAATTTCTAAAAAAAAATATTGTCAAATTAGCGACCGACTAGCGACCGATAGAATTCCGACGCTAATCGGTCGCTAAAATTGGTCGCTTCACCGATAGCGACGGACAATATTTGGTAGCTAAGTCGGTCTCTAAATTAGCGACCGCCTTAGCGACCATAAATATCGGTCGCTGTAGCGACCGTAACAGCGACCAACTATCGGTCGCTGTGGGCGACCAATCTGCGACCGAAAAGGGCGGTCTCTATTTGCGACGAACTTTGCGACTGATATATTTCGGTCGCTATCAGAGACAGATTTTGCGACCGATAACAATCGGTCGCTGTATAGCGACCGATATATAACGACCGATTTGATCGGTCGCACTTCGGTGGTTAGTCGGTCGCCGATCGGTACAGCGACCGAACAAAGACCGAATAGCGACCGAACCTGTCGGTCGCTATTTCCGTTTTTTCTTGTAGTGGTCTTTGAGAAGCAATCATACATCATCCCCAAGAGATATTATTCTAGGGGTGGAAGTGAAATGCATTTTTCCAAAAAAAAATGGTACTATTATTTAATTATAAATATTAACTTTATAAACCAATGATTATTTTTGCATATGTTAGAAAATGTGAGATTTAATCTCGAAGTTCTCTAATAAAAAATTCATATTGCATAAGCACAAAGTAGTACGTAGGTGACCCATTATAAGTACGATGATCATGGGCAATCGTGGGTGACCCATTATTTTTCTCTTTAACGCTCCACTTCATCCCGACTAACCATCGTTCACTTGGGATCTACTAACCATATATTAGATCGGAGTGTCAACTACTTCGCTTCTATCGAACAAGGGCTCTACCGAGTTAATAACCTATCGGGTTAAGATCTACGTGCTAAATTAAAAGGCCTCTTGACCAACAGCTACCAGGGTAAGGGCCTTCTAAGCAAAGATTCACCTACCGACTAAGGTCTATTGAGTAATAAGTGGAGTGTGGATCGAGCTAGATTTCTACCTTAACACATGTTGAGGGTTTTTATCAGGAGTCTCTCATCGTTGTCTCAAACTTTCCTCATAACTTCAATGATGGATTAAGGTACCCTCCACTTGGGTTGCAAATTAAATACTCATAGTGTTTTACGATGAGTTTAGCTTGAAAATGTAACTTTTCTTACAAACCTCAAAACCATAGTGTTAAGGTTGAAGGGCCCAGGACTATATACATAGGGCTCCATGTGATGTATCCGATATGGGATTTATCCTATCGGTTCTTCAACACTCTCCCTCACAGTCAAGATGGGTTGTGAAAATCAAATTAGAAAGGAGGTGACATAAATCACTATAATGCGCCTTAGCCCAGCTCTGATACCATCTTACAAACCTCAAACCATGGTGTCAAGGTTGAAGGGCCCAGAACTATATGCGGGCTCCATGTGATGTATCCGATATGGGATTTATCCTATCGGTTCTTCAACACTCTCCCTCACGGTCAAGATGGGCTGTGGAAATCAAATTAGAAAGGAGGTGACATAAATCACTATAATGCGCCTTGGCCCAACTTTGATATCATCTTACAGACCTCAAACCATGGTGTTAAAGTTGAAGGAGCTAGGACTATATGCACAGGGATTCATGTAATGTATCCAATATGGGATTTATCGCATCGGTTCTCCAACACCCCAAAACCTAGACATTGAAGTTGAAGGGCCTAGGATGTATAAGCACAGAAGCCCACATGATTTTTTCGATATGACAATACTATACAATTCGGAGCTCCAACACTCCCCCTCACCGTGAAAATTAGATTAGAAGGGAGGTGATATACAAATCATTATAATGGGCCCTAGCCTTATTCTGATACCATCTTACAAACTCCAAAACCTAGTTGAATCTTGATCCAATGGCGGGAAAAAAATTTTTAAAAAAACGAGTCGCGTTGCACGCGCCTCCGGTGCGTGTATCACTCCCGCGCCCCCGCTGGATTTGCTTCCAACGAGCATATATGGATGTGGTGCGGCGGGGCCATACCTAGACCGCCGCACCACATCATTGCCCTCCGTAAGAATATTAAAAAAATATTTAAATATATTTCTTTACAGGAGTAGTTAAAAGATAGCATGCTAAAAGAAAAGAAAAGAAAGATATTTACTACCTACTATCCTGGTCCATGTGCTGTAACATCCTATTTGGACTTCTTCAGTGGAGGTACCTTAGTTTTCTATTCGTACTCCACGGAGTCACCAATGGTATGATGACCAATATAGGTCAGAGATAGATTTCACAAGGGACTCGAAACAGGTAGGCACCACTAACACTAGGCATGCCTAAATAAAATAATATTCTTAAATAATTTGATATGAGGACTCTAGAGAATCTCAATTAATTTTTAATATCTCTACATAGCAATCCTTGAGAAGGCAATCATACATCACCCCCAAGAGATATTATTTTAGGGGTGGACGTGAAATTTATTTTTCCAAAAAACTACTATTAATTAATTATAAATATTAACTTTATAAGCACAATGATTATTTTTGCATATGTTAGAAAATTTGAGATTTATTAATCTCAAAGCTTTCTAATAAAAAAGAAACATATTGCATAAGCACGTAGTAGGTGTTTGAACGATAGCGATCTTGGTCCTACAAAACTTGGATAGCAGCGAACGTTGAAATTGGAAACCGCGTCCCCAAAAGTGGTCGACGTTTGCATGCCGCCAAAAACCACGAAGCCTCCCCTCTCCGTACACGGTTTGTTCTACATAGCTCCGCCTCCCCTCCCCCATCCCTTACCTCGCTCCCACCATGAGGCCGTGCAGCGCCGTCGCCGCCGCCGCCCTCCTCCTCGCCGTCCTCTGCACCCTTGTGCTGCCGGAGGCCCGGGCCTCCGCCGCCCTACCGGGGCGCGCGACCTCCTACGAGCAGGTGAGGGCGCTGGTCGGAGAGGCCAGGTCGAAGGGGCAGTACTGGTGGCTCGCCAACAAGGGGAAACGCCGAAGTCCCACCTCCACGTCACCCATCCCGAACCCCACGCTCAGGCAGCAAACGCCGCCGTCTTCTCCGTCGCCTCCATCTAGCTTCCGGCTGCCGCCACCGTATCCCATGCCGCCTCCGCCGCCTGGTCTGCCCCTTCTACCTCCTCCTCCCGGCGTTGGGTACTGACAGCCACCGGCCCCTCCATTTCCACTGGGTAGAAGAGATGATGAGATAAGATTGTTCTGTGATCGTGCTTAGCCCTTCTCCATCTCCAAGATCCGTCTGCACGCAACGCAAGCAAGGATGGAGTTCTCTCAAGAACATGTTCATGTAGATGTGTGATGTGATTGAGAGCCATGAAAGGTGACTATGTGATTTGTTAAAGTTTAGGGTCAAAAAGTGATCTGTTGAAGTGATGTATCATTTTACTGCTGTTGCTGCTATGACGGCAACGCCTACTCAGTACTTTAAAAATAAAAAAAGCAAGGTCTAATGCTTTTGTAGTTCATATAGTTCTTCTTTATGGACAAACCATTACTGGAAATTCTTGCTTATCTTTGGAATGATAATTGTGTGTTTTCCATTTTTTGTCATGTATGTACATATATTAATTTTGTCTAACTTAGCGTATTCTTAAATTTTGCATCACATATGACATAACTATTTTTTTTTAACAAAATATTGGAATGATCAATAAAGTTTTGATCTCAGTGGCATTTCTATCTCCGTAAGTGAACTAACCGACCACCTAGTAAAAATCTGAATCCAAGTTTGAATTCCAAAAGTAATCATCAGTTGGTTTAAGTTGCTTCTCTGTTATATATAAACAGGGGAAATGCTTAAATATAGGACGCTCGGGCAAATGATTTGCCCGGGCGTCGGACTGGGGGTGCGCCCATTGGGCAGCGCTCTGCTGCCTGGGCAGGAGTAACAATTAAATTAAATGATTAACAAAGCTGTCTAAGCATGATGATCCAACTGTAATTAAATAAATAATTCTATACTAATAATCTAGATTAAACATAAATAAATATACGGTAAATCACGCTCAAGCGTACGAGCTAGATAAGGGCAACCCCACACTCGGGTCATGAAACTTAGTTCGCGACACCAACTACTGACTCGGACAAATCACATAGGATTACCTCTCAGTCTCGCAGCCACAGACGAAAGGTCCACCTGCCGCTCCACCTCTACTGTGCCAACAAACTGTGGAGACCAACCAACACCACACCTGCAGCGACATACGCTGCAGACCCACGTCTGACACACCTCTAAGAGTTTCGGAACCCTTAGAGTGAGGTTATAGAACACGGGACTAGCTGGGGACCAGTACGTCTACCAATGTCCATCCTCTAACCACGAGCGCGCTATAAGCGACTAAACTGAGAACCAACACACCATTAGTCGTTGCCCTACTGTTGTTTTTCCCTTAGTCGGACGTACAACTCGACAAATGAGTGAGGGTGTTCAGGAAGACGACACAAATCTAGACAGTACGGACAAACCCCAAGTACTAACGTATCTGGCTCACAGAGAACCTTGGGTACCCGACTCGAGAGGTAACCACGGAAGGCGTCGTACTACCCAACTCGCCATGTACGCACAAACCATGCAAATGCGACATCCTTTAATCTCGACATGTGCCAAAGCACTATCACAATACTTTAAATACATGAAACCACATAACATGACACTAACATAAACAGGAGTACACTTACAGCTTTTGGAAGCCAGAAGGTGACAGGTCACTCTGTCGCGTTTAGAACGCGACGCCCCGATACGGCGCGTTCTGAACGTGAATGTGACAGGTCGGGCTGTCGCATTCTGAATGCAACACCTCGGGCCATCGCCTTCACAGACAGAGCCCCAATCCGGAACTATCACCTCCGGAAACCCCATGATAAAATGCAAGTAAACAACCATATAAAGTAATTACAACTATTCTAACAATTACACTAACATGCCATCTATCAAGTAAAATTCATTTCATGCATCAGACACGACGATTACATCAATCACAATAAGAAAATGACCAGAATCTCCCTACCTATGTGAAGAAACCGAAGAACAACTACGAATCGGCGTTTACCATGCTCCGAGCAACGTCCTTGCATTGAGAACACGTCAAACCACGTACCACATGCCCGAATCGCCTCAAATCCGGCAGCAAAACCTCCTCCTGGCCGAATAGAGCTTCCTCTGCTCTGTTTGGCCGACCTAAGGCTCTTAACTCATTAGAGTTAAAAACGCGATGCACCAGGCTGCCACGACAAGAACGGATGGCCTAGACCATCACCTTCTTGACGCCGACGCCACACAGCCGCCCTACGCATGCCACGTGTCGGGCATACGGCCAAACCACTTCGAACGGCGGCAAGGAGAACGCGACGCCCCTGTTTGTCGAATGAAGAACGCAACACACACATACGTTGCGTTCACATATAGTGAATCAGAGGGTGCGTTGGGCCCGAATATTTGGCCCACTACACCCCACGACCTATGGAAACACCATACATCATCTATTGGCCACTCATTGGCCCACAAACCAATCGAACCACGATCCCAATAGTCACGACGTTACATATAAGCACAGGAAGTCCGCATGAGTTTTCGGCTTGTAGCTGTACAAAGGCAGGGGGGGGAGACCAGAGGGAATGAGAGGAGAGGGGCGGCTCGGGCTTTCTTGGGGAAGAAGAAAAGAAAAGAAAGGGGGAAGGAGGGGGGGGGGAGGTGGAGAGAGAGAGGCCTCTCAGGGTCCATGGACTTCATATATTTATTCTTACAAAGTTTAAAATCATAAGTATAAATTGTTACTGTAAACCAATTTTGTTGTAGTGATGGCACTATACCGTACCGAGCTCCAACTCTCTTCATGAGAAATGCTATGCTCCTGGCTGACGTGGAATCGCCTCCGACGCTGGTGATTGGTCCACGTCGTCGTCTATGCTACATCGTCACCGCGCGCAAATCGAAGCAAAGCTTCAACTGGGTCGTAGACATCACAGTCCTTTCCCGGAACGTAAGCGGCATGATGGCGGTTTGCAGCGCGAGGAAATGGCCATATTGCCCTTCCCTTCTTCTTCCCCATCACATGCGCGAAAAAAGTATTTTGATCACGCGCGAAGAAATTTTTTGATTTGGTTTTTTTTCAGTATTGCTATTTCCCACGTTCCCTCCCCTGCTCGTCCGCACGAAGCCATCATCCCCCAGTCCCCCGTCCCCTGCTCACCTCATTCGCTCGTCCCCTGCTGACCTCGTCCGACCCGCAGTCCGTCCGGCGTCCCCTCTTCACTACGAGCTCAGTCCCCCGTCCCCTGCTCGTCCGCACGAAGCCCTCATATCCCCCAGTCCCCCGTCCTCTGCTCACCTCAGTTGCTCGTCCCCTACTGACCTCGTCTGACCCGCAGCCTGTCCGGTCCCCTCTTCACTCCGAGCTCAGTCCCCCCCTCCCCTGCTCACCAAAGTGTAACTTCCATCTCTCCAATCTTCTTCCTTGCCTCCAGCTCCTTTACCGTCATGTGAAGAATGGCGCGTGGAAAAAAAGTCTATGGACGTCGAACCAGCTCGAAAAGGAATGCGAATGAGGATACGTCAGCCACTTGCCAGAAAAGGAAGGCGAATGAGGAAACGTCATCCACTGTACTGCCATCCACCTCACCGTCATCTTCCGGTCGATCGAAAGGTATGTATTGTGGAGAAATGTTACGAATAATTTGTGTGCACTGTCTTGTATATTATGTGCTTGATGAATGGACGAATGGTATGTTGATTTGAACATTACTAACGATCGTCGATAGTTTTTATGTTTAGGGTCTCCTCTTTAAATGGGCACTTGAGACACAAACTGTGTTGTTTGTTTACACTGTCCTAACAGTTGTCCACCATTTGAAAATTTTTGTGCAGTATGTCCGAATTTGTGTGCATTTGTGTTTAGCATGTCGACATTTGTCTGTAGTAAGGCACTATTTGTGTGCACTATTGTGTGGGCATTCTGTTAATGTGTGTGTATTTAGTACTTAATTTGATGGATTGACCTAGCATTTGTAAGCACTGTGAGAGCATTTGTGTGCTATGCTCCCATCATTTATGTGCACTGTTAGTGCATTTGTGCGCACTGTCAGATCAGTTGTGTGCATTATCCAAACATTTGTTTGCACTGTGAGATCATTTGTCCGGTATTATCCAAGTATTTGTGTGCACTGTTAGTGCATTTGTGTGCACCGTGAGGGCATTTGTGAGCTCTGTTAGTGCATTTGTGTGCATTGTGAGGGCATTTGACTGTGTGCACTGTCAGGACATTTGTGTGCACTAATAGTGCATTTGTGTGCACTGTCAGGACATTTGTGTGCACTAATAGTGTATTTGTGTGCACTGTCAGGGCATTTGTGTGCACTATTCAGGGCATTTGTGTGCACTATTAGTGCATTTGTGTGCACTGTCAGGGCATTTGTGTGCACTGTCAGGGCATTTGTGTGCACTGTGATGGCATTTGTGTGCACTATTCAAACATTTGTGTGAAGTGTCAGTGCATTTGTGAGCACTGTGAGTCAGTGCATTTGTGTGCACTGTGAGAGCATTTGTGTGTTCTGTTATAGCATTTGTATGCACTATTAGTGCATTTGTGTGCACTATGAGTCAGTGCATTTGTGTGCACTGTGAGAGCATTTGTGTGTTCTGTTATAGCATTTGTATGCACTATTAGTACATTTGTGTGCACTGTAAAAGTATTTGTGTGCAGTATTATAGCATTTGTGTGCACTATTAGTGTATTTGTGGGCACTGTGAGAGCATAGCATTTGTATGCACTAATTGTGCATTTGTGGGTATTGTCAGAGCATTTTGAACTACTTGTTGTGTGGAACATGTTGATTTTTATGTTCATGTTGTGCTTTGTTATTTAAAATCCAATAATTTTTTTATTGGAATACAGTTAAACCAAGACAAGGGCCTTTTGACATTGTATGGAAGGTGGTCGGATGGGCTCATCCATGGACATCCTCAATCAGTGTCAACTGGGTTCTTTAAGATTTCTGCTTGGAGAAGTTTCAATCTGTGATTGTGCCTCTTACTCTCTGGGTAGTAGATTTGTAGGCCATTATGCTCTGTAGGTTTTCTTTTAAAGTTGGTTCATCTTCGAAGATGGAGATTGCATAATCTTTAAAACATCCAGTCATCATGTTTGGGAAAAAAAATTTTAAGAAGCAATCCATTGTTCCAATTTGATGTGTGGATACCTTCCCTTCATCCATCCCAAGGCAAAAATGGTACATAGAATTGGATATGGCATCTACAGAAGAAAACTTTACAGAGAAGGAACGTGCACATGCCTAGACTTGGAAAAAATAAAGCAAAAAAGGAAAAAGGCATGCTATGAAGATCCAAAGCATGACCATGAGGACAAATACTTGAATTGACAATGCATCCACCTACAAATGTTTTAAATTAAATGTGGTACTTTATCCCTTTTCACTTTGTTACTGTTAGATACGGGTAAAGTGTGTTACTCAATCGCAAAACAACCCAGTCAGTATTTGTGTGCATTTCTTACTTATTCTTATGGATTGACCTGGCATTTATATGCAATGTTTGAGCATTTGTGTGCATTGTCAGACTATTTGTCGTGCACCTTCTGACTATTATATGTCTACAGTTTCAATGTTTTGGTGGGCATTTGTCATCTGAACAATATTTGTGCACTATGAGAGCATTTTTGTGCACTGTTGAGCATTTGTGTGCAACTTTATACTATTTGTTGTGTCTAACATATCCAATTTTGTATGTTCACATTGCGGTTTTGTTAAATTTAATTATTTGGTTATTGGAATGCAGTTAAACGAAGCCCATTCCACTTTCGTTCATCAATGGACCTTTATTTGAAAGATCGGAATGAGGTACAGTTTAGAGATTGCCACAAACAGGTAATAAGGACTACCCCCTTCCATGCTCTTGCTGAAAGTGAGTCCTCAACAACTTTTCCCCCCGTCTTATTGGGAGATTATTTATTTCTACGCATTGTGGGGTAATAATTTTAAAATCGGCAATAAGGAGATCACGTTTATAGTGGATGATGTGGCATTGATTTTGGGGCTACCATGTGGAGGGGCTCCATTAAACATTTCAGGAACAATAAGAAAGTCTAAGCTACATGATCATTTTGGTCAGAAAGTGGTATTTGATAGGAAAAAGGCAAGGGATTTGCTGACGCAAATATGTTATTCAGATGCCCCCGACGATGTTGCCGATGTTGTTCGTTTGTGGATAGTTCTATTGTTTGCCACATTTCTTTGCCCAAGATCAGCGCATTCATGCCCCCAACAGTTATTACGTTATTTGGATGATTTGGAGGTTGTTGGAAAATACAATTGGGCGGAGGCTGTGCATGAGTTGATAATGCACAATTTTGACTATTTAGTTGCATGCGTCAGGAAACATCAAAGTGGGACAGTGGTCCCCGCAAAGAGAAGGTCATCCAGTCAATCACAACAACATTTTTTTGTTTGGGTGTGCTCCTGTACTCACAGTAAGTAAATCTAAAGTCTTGGCTAAATTCTCTTTGAACGCTAGAAATAAAATTGCAAGTAACTTGGATGGTCCTGGTTGTCAGGTATGGTTTCTCGAGCATACCGGGTCCAGAAACCGCAACAGCCTTTCCACGGCTTTTCCGATGGGCATCCTTTTCTTTTAAAAAATTGAAGTTCTCAATTGCACAATTACGTGGCCAGGAGGTGAGGAATTATTCTTACACTATGTGCATAGCATTCGTGTACTCTTCCTGAGTATTATGTACACCAACTGCATTGCAGATTATCAAGGATCTCCATATGCTTCCGGCTGAGAGGGGCATCATTTATGGTGAACCCGGTGCGTCCGAAAGTCAACCAATGTTGACAGCGGAGAGCCTTTCACTGCTGAGGAGGCGCACCATGATCAATCTCAACCAGAAGTTCAGGCACAAGTAAATGATGCAATCATCTCCATCCTCAAAGGCATTGAGGGAAGGATGAATAAGCAAGATGAGAGGCTGGAGATGCTGCATCAAAGCATTAACTCACAACATGTGCAACTTCAAGAGTTGAAGATGTCAATTCAGCGAATGCCTGCACAGCAAGCTGGTCCTTCTGCAATGGCTCCCTGCCATTCTCCACTTGAATCTCCATTATCTCCACCGCCGGCTGGTCCTTCTCCACTCCCTCCACTTAAATCTCCATTGGCTCCACCTCCAGCTGGTCCTTCTCCATTGGCCCCATGCCATTCTCCATTGCAGCTCACTCTACTGTCTCAACCACCATCAGATCATCAAGTGGAAGCTGCAAGTGAAGTAGCCGATGTGCCGTTGGAGAAGATGTCAAAGGAGCTCCCTCAGCAGAGTTCCTTGGTAAAAAATGTAAAGAAACGAAAGGGGCGGCGGTGCGATCCTAAGCAGAAGACACCTTATGGTGTGATTGGGAAGGACGCTAAAGGAAGAGCAGTGGAGGGAAAGAAGAAAGTGAAGGCGCAGGGAGATGTAAGTGCCTAATGATGGAATGTAAATTGGTTTGTTTTTATGAATTTAACTTGAAAGTAGACATGTATTAAATATTGTTGTGATAATAGGACTATGAATCAATTAAAGTGTCTGGGTTTGCAAGGGGCTGCTGAATGAGGTGCAGAACAAAGTTTTGGAGAATTTCATTGTTGAATATTCTACTGCGGACCATGAGTAAGATATGATAATATTTAATTAGTTTTTTGTTTACGAGGAATGTGATTACATTTTATCTCTTCTAATTGTAATATTGAGCTTCTCCATTTGCAGTGTGCATTTGTTTGAACTTTATAACGGTATTGTATTGAGAAAATCCCATGTATTTCAATTACTTTACGGGGATATGATTGAAGACATGGTAGGTTTTTTTATTTGTCATGCTACATGCAATGTGGAAATTATTTAGCTAAGAAGTACCAACTTCATTCAGGTTATAGATGCTATTATCCAACGCCTACATGATGGACAATCCACAAAAGGCATCTCATGTCAGTGGATGGCATTTCCCACAATTGTTGTAAATTTCATTGCTAGTCACGAGAGATTGAATGCAGCCGAAAAGGCGAAGGAGCTACGTAGGTGTTCTTCATTGGTCACCCACACCTATCTAACTTGGCAAGCAATAAGTATATCTTCTTTGTCTTGCATTCTGCTAACCACTGGCACTTGCTGGCTGTTCACACTGAAAAGAAGATTTTTATTTCATACAATTCCCTAAAGGATGTGATCCTGCAACGTGGCATTACAAGGCAATGGGTAACTGTCTGTTGTATTATTTTAGTTGGCAAATATCCATTATGTTTTCTAAACATTGTAACTTTGAACTTTATAGGCTGATGTTCTGCGAATATTCTTTAAGGAATATGGATCATTCGACGAACCAGAGGGATGGGGCCTCCATTACGACTTGGCATGCCCACAACAGTCCGAAGATTCACTGAATTGCGGGTTGTATGTCGTCAAGTACATTGAAGCTTTGTCAACGGAAGAGAACAGTGAAAATTGGAAATTTGGAGAAGTAGACTGTAACCAGTTTAGAGCAAATTTTGCAGTAACAATAATTGCTGAATCAAAGAAGTAAAACAATGTAAATGCATCCACATAGGCACTACTATGTATTCAATATTTATGTTCATTTTGGCAATAGACAGAAAAACTGGGAAATATTTGTTGGCATTTGTGTTCATAACGATTTGGCAGTGTGAAGCGTAGGCGATGCCACAACAATTTGTTCACTGGGCGGTGCGGTACCGAATTGGTATGGCCATACCGATTTGAGGCAATACCAATTCGGTTGTGAAGGCGCCAATGTGTGCCAAAAAAAATTTCATACAAAATTTACATACACACCAATGTGTGCCAAAAAAACAAATTCAGACCATAAATCCAATGTGTACCTGTTTGCATGCACACTAATGTGTGCCAAAATTCACATACATACCAATGTGTGCAAAAAAAAACAAATTCAGACTATAAATCCAATGTGTACCTGTTTGCATACACACCAATGTGTGCCAAAATTCACATACATACCAATGTGTGCCAAAATTCACATACAGACTATAAATCCAATGTGTACCTGTTCGCATACTAACCAATGTGTGCCAAAATTCACATACATACCAATGTATGCCAAAATTCACATACAGACTATAAATCCAATCTGTACCTGTTCGCATACTAACCAATGTGTGCCAAAATTCACATACATACCATTTCTGTACCTGTTCGCAATACAAACTTCAGACTATAAATCCACATACATACCAATGTGTGCCAAAAAAACAAATTCAGACCATAAATCCAATGTGTACCTGTTTGCATACACCCCAATGTTGTGCCAAACGATACATACATCCAATGTGTGCCAAAATTCACATACATACCAATGTGTGCAAAAAAACAAATTCAGACTATAAATCCAATGTGTACCTGTTTGCATACACCCAATGTGTGCCAAATTTCACATACATACCAATGTGTGCCAAAATTCACATACAGACTATAAATCCAATGTGTACATGTTCGCATACTAACCAATGTGTGCCAAAATTCACATACATACCAATGTGTGCCAAAATTCACATACAAACTATAAATCCAATTTGTACCTGTTCGCATACTAACCAATGTGTGCCAAATTCACATACATACCAATGTGTGCCAAAATTCACATACAGACTATAAATCCAATTTGTACCTGTTCGCATACTAACCAATGTGTGCCAAAATTCACATACATACCAATGTGTGTCAAAATTCACATACAGACTATAAATCCAATCTGTACCTGTTCGCATACTAACCAATGTGTGCCAAAATTCACATACATACCATTTCTGTACTTGTTCGCAATGCAAACTTCAGACTATAAATCCACATACATACCAATGTGTGGCAAATCATAAAAAATTGTAGTGCAGTTTGCTACTGCAGCATCCACAGACTTCTCATTTGTAAATTTTCACAATACACAAACTGTACATACTAATGTTGGCATTTTCTGTACCTGTTCGCAATCCAAACTTCAGACTATAAATCCACATACATACCAATGTCTGGCAAAAAAAAAAATGTAGTGCAGTATGCTACTGCAACATCCACAGACTTCTCATTCGTTCATTTTCACATACATACCAATATGTGCCACAAAAAATAGCAGTGCAGTATCACCCTGCGCCATCCACAGACTTCTCATTCTGTTTGGATCTTTTACCTTTCTTCCTCACCTTTTCTAGAGCAGACATTAATCGCTTCTCTCGTTTTCTTCCCTTCCTGTTTGCTATTGTTGGGTCTTGGACTGTACATTCGGGAGCATTATGTTGTGCATTCATGTTGTCATTCTGAATCGAAGTAACTTTCTTTGCTTGCATCACATTTAACAAAATTTTTGGGATTTCTGCTAGCAGGTGATCAAATTGAGATTCAGATGAGCTGGCTTCTTGTGCCACCTTCATTAACCTGTATATTAATATGGTATATCTTGACGAAGGATGTTTCCTATCTTCCTCGCGGACTACTGATGCTTCTAGTCCCTCTCTGTAGCGTAAATCCTTACGCCATCTGTTTAGGAAATATTTGTCCGGTATTTTCTCTACACCGCAGTATTGTAGTGCCCACATAGCATGTCTGCAGAGGTACCCCCTAAATTGAAAGCTGCGACAAGTGCATTCCACTTCTGCAGAATCTTTATTATACGTAACAGTGTTCATTTTCTGCAAATCCTTGGTTGCTCCTTTTATTTCAACACGTTCAAAAGACTTCAGTCTTAGGGTGACACATGGCCCATTAGCTTCAATGAACTGCGGATGACAACCAGCTCCCTCTAGCAATTCATGTTGGAACTTGTTAAAAATAGACCTTGTGTATATCCTAGCAGCTTGTTTCTCAAATGGTGATGAAGTCCTCAAATACGCTTCAGTATCAAGGGATTTCAGATCTGCATGATTTTCTGCCTCAAACCTACGTTCAATAGCCATCACATATTTTGTCACGAACTCAGACAATGTTGTCTTCGTTGTGACAAAGCCATCGAAGAAGTGGTGTATACTCTCACTACGTTGAGATGAAGACATTCCTACAGAAACATAATTTTCTATCATCATACTAAAAAAAAGTAAATATATGCTTTACACATTTTTCACAGTAAGAAACATACCTGCAAAAAATGTGTCCTTCAAAAAAACGGGCACCCACTTATGGCGAGTCTTGTACAACCCCTGCAACCATTCATTGTTCCTTGCACTTTCATATGTCAGCATCAATTGGTTCCAATTTTCTTCAAATTGATGGATGGATTGTGTATCATAAATAGCTATATGAAAATCATGTATGAACTGTGGATTCTATATACATAGATGGCCAATCTTCTCTGGGACTTTCTTCAGGATATGCCATAAACAAAATCGATGACGAGTGTTGGAGAAAACTTCCGCAATTGCGACCTCCATAGCTTTATCTTGATCCGTGATGATTGCATTGGGATGGAGCCCCCTAGCTTCAAGCCAACAATTAAACAACCAATTGAAAGTAGAGACTTTCTCATTGCTCAATAGTGCACAACCCAAAATAATAGATTGTCCATGGTGATTGACCCTAACAAAGCAGGCAAATGGCATTTGTACGTATTAGTCATATATGTTGTATCAAAATAAATGACGTCGGAAAAGTACCTACATGCAATCCTTGAACTCCCATCAATCCAGAATACATTACTTAATGCACCATTATCATTTACGGATATAGTGTAATGAAATGTAGGGTCCTTAGCTTGCATCGCTTAAAAGTGTGTTATCATTATCTTTGCGTCACCATCCTTCAATTGTGTATGCCTCTCTTTATCAATAAAGTTCCGACAATCCTTCTCTGTCCAATCTAGTTGTCTTATGCCACCTTCCCTTATTGCAAAAGAGGAGACAATGTTTGTTGTTGATATGCTAGCACTTCTCATGTTCAAAATTTCAACTTTCTCGGGTGTCAATATGTTTCTATGGCATCTGTAATACATAGTTGAACCAGGAAAGAGGTTGTGATTATGCTCCAAATTGACACCAGTCATTATAAATTGGAATGAATGCTTGTCATGTTTTACCCTCACTGATGTCGGACATCCGATCTTGCTAGTATCTCTCTGTTTAGTAGCATCTTTCCGCCGTTTTGGTTGTCCACTTCTATGACAACTGAATTTCTTATAAATGCACACCCCATTCTTCATTCTGCTATCAGTAATTGATATTCCAAATCCTTCATGTTTGGCATACCAAGTGTAGAATTTATGTGCTTCGGCAATACTGTTGAACTTCATGCCATTACAAGGCATCTCCGGCTGAACATCTATAGCCCCGTGGGGGAGCTCCTCAATTATTTGTGGGGACTGTGGTGCTGCTCATATTAGCATTGCTGATATTAGCTATTGAAAGAACAGACAGAAATACTACAACACTGTACACAAAGTGTAATAAAATTTACACACAACACACACACTGCTAATAAAAAAAAAAGAATTGTGCAAACCCATAAACATGCCAGTTTTACAATACGAAACAACTTACATCTGTTTCCACTTGTAATCTCTATGTCAACATGTTCATTAGTTGGGGTTGAGGGACTTTGCATACGAACTGAAAAAATAAATATCACAAATTATTCCATTGCTAATATAACATTACATGCATACAAATATTAGTTTCATGCACATAAATACTGTAACAATGCATACAAATATTACACACAAAGACAGTGCACACAAATGCCCTGACAGTGCACACAAATGCCTTGACAGTGCACACAAATGCCCTGAAAGACACACAAATGCCCTGACAATGCACACAAATGCACTAACAATGCACACAAATGCACTAACAATGCACACAAATGCACCAATAGTGCACACAAATGCCCTGACAGTGCACACAAATGCCCTGACAATGCACACAATACACTAACAATGCACACAAATGTCCTGACAGTGCACACAAATGCTCTGACAGTGCACACAATGCTCTGACAGTGTACACAATGCCCTGACAGTGAACACAAATGCACCAATAGTGCACACAATGCCCTGACAGTGAACACAAATGCACCAATAGTGCACACATGCCCTGACAGTGCACACAATGCACCAATAGTGCACACAAATGCCCTGACAGTGCACACAATGCACCAATAGTGCACACATTGCCTACACACATGCATACAAATGCACTAATAGTGCACATAAATCCTTAGGAGACAATGCTGAGAGTGCACAAAAATGATGTGTGCACACAAATGCCCTGACAGTACACACAAATGCCTGACAATGCATACAAATGCACTACCATGCACACAAATGCCATGACAGTGCACACAAATGCTCTGACAGTGCACACAAATGCACTGACAGTGCACACAAATGCACTGACAGTGCACACAAATGCACTAATAGTGCACACAAATGCCCTAACAGTGCACACAAATGCACCAATAGTGCACACAAATGCCCTGACAGTGCACACAAATGCTCTGACAGTGCACACAAATGCACTAATAGTGCACACAAATGCCCTGACAGTACACACACATGCTCTCACAGTGCAAACAAATGTTTGGATGATGCACACAAATACTCTCACAGTGCACACAAATTATATAATAGTGCACAAAAATGCTACAAATATTACTTTCATGCATACAAATACTATATTAACGCCCATAAATACTGTAACAATGCATAAAAAAATTCTTTCATACACAAACACTATATTATCCGCACATCAATACTAGAACAATGCATACAAAATTTTCTTTCACACACACAAATACACTATTAACGGCACATAAATACTAGAACAATGCATACAAAATTTTCTTTCATGCGCACAAGCCCATAAATATGGTAGTATTACAATACGAAATAACTTACATCCATCTCCACTTCTAATCTCTATGTCAGCATCTTCATTAGTTGGTGTTGGGAGGCTTTGCATACAATCTGAAACAACAAAATATCTTTCATTGTTCCATTGCCATATTAGTTGTTGAAAAAATGAATACAATAAATATATTAACACAAATAAATATCATAACAACGCATTAAATATTATTTTAACGCACAGAAATACTAATACACCGCACACAAATACCTGCAGTCGTTTCATCTGCAACACTACTACCCTGTTCTCCATTCAGACACCCATGTGGGGGTGCTTGTACTTGAGTTGCATGGCATGCACCAAGAAGGGACATAAATGGGGTAGGTGATTGCACCATCACACTGTTCATGAATGGATGATAAAACGGACGCCCATAAATGTGTGCATTAGCATAGCTGAAAGTTGGTGGCGCAAATCGTGCTTCTTCATTTGATGCAGGGAGGTGCAGCAGTCGATGGTCTTCATGCTCAAACTGCACCATCAGGATGTCAAATGTTGCAGAAGTACACCTACAAGCTTCAACGCTGTTTGTTCTGCAACTTCTTCCGGAGCGAAGCGTGACAGTGGAAGAAGCAGAGAGAAGAAAAAGTTGGGAATATGGGTGGGGAGGGCAGGAGGGCGTGATCAAAATGTTGAAAAATTTCTTCGCGCGTGATGTGATCAAAATATTTTTCGCGCCTGCGATGGGGAAGAAGAAGGGAAGGGCAATATGGCCATTTCCTCGCCCCTAAACCGCCATGATGCCGCTTACGTCCCGGGAAGGAGTGTGCCGTGCACGAACCATTTAATGCTTCACTGGGGTTCGAGCGCGGTGACGATGTGGCATTTGATCCAGCTGGACAACACGTGGACCAATCACCAGCGTCGGAGGTGATTCCACGTCAGCTATGCTAGCCGGAGCATAGCATTTCTCTCATTTATTGGTCAAGTTTGTAATGGACTTTTGATTGATTGGGATGGACGGTTGAGATTCTCCATAAGAATGTAAAAAAAATATTTAAATATATTTCTTTGCAGGAGTAGTTAAAAGATAGCATGCTAGAAGAAGAAAAAAAGATATTTTACCTACTACCTGGTCCATGTGCTGTAACCCTCTATTTGGACTTCTTCAGTGGAAGTACTTTAATTTTCTATTCATACTTCATGGAGTCACCAATGGTATGATGACCAATATAGGTCAGAGCTAGACTTCACAAGGGACTCAAAACAGGGAATCTCCAACGGTAGGCACCATCTAACACTAGGAATGTCTAAACACAATAATATTCTTAAATAATTTGATATGGGGACCCTCGAGAACCTCAATTAATTTTTAATATCTCTACATAGCAGTCCTTAAGAAGGCAATCATATACATCACCCCCAAGAGATATTATTCTAGGGGTAGAAGTGAAATTTATTTTTTTTTCCAAAAAAATGGTACTATTAATTAATATAAATATTAAATTTATAAGCACAATGATTATTTTTGCATGTGTTAGAAAATGTGAGATTTAATCTCAAAGTTCTCTAATAAAAAAAATTCATATTGCATCAGCACAAAGTAGTAGGTGTTTGGACAAAGCGATCTTGCTCCACAAAACTTGGATAGCAACGAACGTCGAAATTGGAAACCGCGTTCCCAAAAAGTAGTCGACGTTTGTCCGCAAAAAACGACCATGGAAGCCTCCCCTCTCCGTACACGGTTTATTCTCCATAGAGCGCCTCCCCTCCCCGTCCCCCACCTCGCTCCACCATGAGGCCGTGCAGCGCCGCCGCCGCCACCCTCCTCCTCGCCGTCCTCTGCACCATTCTGCTGCCGGAGGCTCGGTCGTCCGCCACCCCCGCCGGGGCGCGCGACCTCCTACGAGCAGGTGAGGGCGCTGGTCGGAGAGGCCAGGTCGAAGGGGCAGTACTGGTGGCTCGCCGACAAGGGGAACCGCCGAAGTCCCGCCTTCACGTCACCCATCTCGAACCACCCGGTCAGCCAGATAAACCCAGGTTTTCGGTCGCCTCCATCTAGCTTCCGGCTGCCGCCACAGTATCCCATGCCGCCTCCGCCGCCTGGTCTGCCCCTTCTACCTCCTCCTCCCGGCGTTGGGTACTGACAGCCACCGGCCCCGCCTTCCACTGGGTAAAAGAGATGATGAGATAAGATTGTTCTGTGATCGCCCTTAGCCCTTCTCCATCTCCAAGATCCGTCTGCACGCAAGCAAGGATGGAGTTCTCTCACGAAAGAGAAAGGTTTATTTCATTTGCACATTAAGTGTAATGTGACTAGGTAAAAATTGATGTGACAATCTAATTGTTGAATGTCACATAGATTTATTGGCTAGTCACATTGTAAAGTGCAATAAGCCTTTCTCCTCACGAAAATGGTCATGTAAGTGTGTGATATGATTTACATGCAATCTTTTAAATGTGTCGATCCGAAATTTTTCCGATCAAGTGGGATAAAGGCAATACGGATACGCAGAAAGTATGAGCTGTCAAATCTTGACTTTGGAGTTCACAAATATCAATCTCTGAGCCCACAAAATCACATGGAGCGAAATTTCTCGTTACAAAAAAAAAAAGTGTGATATGATTGAGGGCCATGAAAGGTGACTATGTGATCTGTTGAAATGATGTATCATTTTACTGTTGCTACTATGACGGCAACGCCTACTCAGTACTAAAAAAATAAAAAAAGCAATGTCTAATGCTTTTGTTGTTCAATAGTTTTCTTCTTTATATGGACAAACCTTTACTGGAAATTCTTGCTTATCTTCGGAATGATAAATTCTGTGTTTTTCGATTTTTTGTTATATATATATATGTATATATTGTTTTTTTCTAACTTAGTATTCTTAAATTGCATCACATAACATAACTATTTTTTTAACAAAATATTGGTATGATCAATAAAGTTTTGATCTCAGTGACATTTCTATCTCCGCCGGTAAGTGAACTAACCTAAATAGTGGCGGAGCTAGCAATATTTGGAAGGGGGTAAATAATTAATGTAATAAATATTTATTTTTATTCAAGTAAAATATTTTATACACGTGATTTTCCACGACAAGTTTTATGTGTTGAAAATATTACATTATTGTCTCATTGTTATTGCTCTCAAATATCACCTTTTCAATATATGACATTAAGTTATCATTCATCCATCGATCACTCATTTTGTTGCGCAATCGATTCTTCGTAATTTTCATTGCTGAAAATGCTCTCTTTGCAGTGGCTATAGCAGAAAAGAGGCATTCCTAGTCCATCTATATGTGTTCTTTGTATGCAAGACAGTGAGAACATTAACATTTATATTTTAAATGTCCCTATTCATCATGGATTTGGCAACAAATCTTACATAGGTTGGATATTTCGCGACATATATATCACACATATGATCAGACTTGAGGCGGAAAATTTGATAAGAAGCTTTAAAGTTAAGGGAGTTGCCACTTGTATTGCATTTACGACTTTCAAAGCTATTCTATGGTGGACTTGGAAGGAGAGATGTAATAGAATTTTTAAAGGAGAGCATTGCAGTAAAGTCCAATTGCTACTTGTGTCCTTTGAGATGTCAGAAATATCACAAAGGATTATATATATGGGTCCAAATACATCTATCTGATCTGCTAGGGTACTTCAAAACTTTGGCATTAAGACTTAATATATAGATAGGTGACATGAGTTGAATCGCATGCAAGAGATGAAGGAGGTCGGCAACGATGTGATGGCGTGGAGCTTGCATATCATGGCTATCAAAAGGCGTGTTGAACATTGAAGATGCTATATGTGTCTTTGCTGATCATTTTCTATCTTTGGACTAAAATTAGCTATTGACTTGTGGTAGCATGGCCTATCATTGAGTGCTATAGGAGGGGACTGGTGGAGTGAGAACATTCCACTTGTCTGGAGTTGGAGTGCATTTGTCCTAGTAATATACATCTCACTGTGTACATATTTATCATTTTAATGTATTCTAAACTTATTTACCAAAAAAAATTGATCCAGTTAACATTAGTGATGGAATAAAATGTTTTTGGTTTATGCTCAATTTCAGACGTTTGTTTGAAGAATCCTTTTCTACTGAAGATTATGCGAAACATAATCACCTAAATTGTAGAGGTTCTGAATACTTATATTTAAGAAGGCTTCGTATTCAGATCTATATCTTATGAACTCAAGACTCGGAAGGGATATTAGATGAACTAACGTGGCAACAAGCGAGCTATCGTAATTAAAATTAACAAACAATGAATGATGTCGATTGGATAACAAATTCTCAATTTATAACTCAAGTACATATCTGAAGGGTGAAAAAACCTCAGAGAGGAACATCAAGATGTCTGTTGGTACCTCATGCTCTAACTTAAAGTCAGCACAATTCCACATAATAGCATCCTGGAAAGGGGTAAAGAGTGAGCCTCAAATAACATTCTTAAGTTCAATAGGAGGACCCACGGAGCTATAAAATAGTACAAGGAACGGTGAAACCATATAAGAAACATATGTATGTAATGGTTAGTGTAACACCACTAACAATAAACCAAGGCGATCAACTAGGAATGTCTTTCTCATGCAATTTTTAACAAGTACTTTTAATTACTTCAGCAGATCAGTACTTACTTATAACCATCTGTAGCTTGTTTTAATTACGTATTGACTGAATAAGCACCTCGACCCCTAGAGAAACTCCCATCTAATTAAACCAAGCCACTAACTTCTTTAATTAATATTGTAAACCCTTTAACGTAGTAGGGTTATGTTGTTGAGCCCAAATTAACAGCTCTAACCTAAAAGCCAAGTGCTCATATATTTACTAGACAAATAACATGAAAATTTGTATATGAGACTAATCACAACACCCTCCCTTGCTTAGATTCGGAGCACACAATATACAGGGGCATCCTCTCACCTTGACTGATCAGGACGCGTACATGTGGAGGCACACATAACTATCGTCATATGACTTAAAATAATCAACTCTGATACCGTATTTTTGGATCCCAACTCTAAATTAAAATTTGAATTTTGAGTTAGAATTCAAATAGCCCAGGTTAATTTGTCAACGTGAAATGGTACCAGCTTCCCTTAATAAGAAGCATTTACTTGACACTTTATACCAGCTATGTAGGCAGAAGCTAGCCCCACACTCCAAATCCCATATATATACTAGTGCTACCTCTCCATGTCACATATATCATCATATCGAGGTGCTCAGCACATTTATTTGTAGCTGCCGTAAGGATGGGTCTCTCGCTCCATTCTTCTCCTCCTCCCTTTCTCTCTCTTATAACTCCTTCGTCCCCTAGCTCACTTCCTCTTTCTGGGTAGAGAGAGAGAGAGAGAGAGGGAGAGATGAGGGGGGCGATGCGCTGCATCTACTGCATCCTGCCGTGCGGCGCCCTCGACGTGGTGCGCGTCGTGCACGCCAACGGCGCGTGAGGAGATCAGCCACGAGGTGCAGGCGTGGGAGAGCATATATTATGTAAGGATTAAAAATAAGCTTCTAGAGAGAGGAAGCAAGGTGCTATAAACAGAAAGTAAATAAATCTAACTCTGAATCTGCACAATTAAGAGGAGGGCACTACGTTATCACTCAGATAACGGAGATTGATTCGCGACACTAAAATCTGACCGAGATAAACCGCACAATAATATCTTTTAGTCTCGTAGTAAAAAACGTAAGATCTAACTACTGCTTCATGTCAACAAAGATAAAAAATTATGGAGACCAAATTAACCCACCTATAGTTTGACAGGATTGTAAACCCACATCTGACACACCTTTAAGAGTTCTGAGACCCATAGAATGAGACAAGTGAAAACAAGAGAACAGTTGGGGCCCAACACATCTTCTATTGTCCTCTCTCAAAACCACAAGTACACTTCATACGACTGAAAGTAAGACCAACAACAACACATATTGTTGTCCTATTGTCATCTTTTTTCCTAATCGGACATACAATTCAAACTAAAGAATAAAGAAATTTAGAAAGACGACATAGATCTTGACGGTGCCAGTGTACCGAAAATAACTCCGAGCACACACATACTTCGCTCACACATAACTTAGGGTATCCGACTAAGTTAGTTTTCCGAAATAAGTGTCATGAGCCACCGAACTCAGTTGCCCATATTCTCATAACCAAACTCATATTCAACCATTTTATTTAGTTACCTCACATAATCAACCTCAAACCTTGTCAATAACCATAACAGGACCATCAGATAACAAAAATCAGGTTTAGTTGACTAGAAGGTCAACCCTCAAACACTGCGCAATAGAAAACTCTCGGGAAACCTAAACACCCCGAAAGTCTCGAGCGCGATAAGAATATGTCTGCCCGACCCTACTCATTCTAGACAAGAGAAATAGTTTTGTAACATCATTTGATAACACCATTTGATAACATCACAATTAACACCATTAAAATTGTGCCACATCAGTAATTGAAATAAAAAAGTTAAAAATACCTCATAAATGATGAAGTTGTGGTACATTTTAATTGATGTGTTATTTTAAAATGTTACCAAATTATATTACTAAACTATTTTCCTCTAGACAAGAACGTGATCACATACACGTTTTAAATGCACCTACTTCGACAGCCTTATTCTCATTTCTCACACAGAATGTTCAAACTATGGGATAATATTTCACCCAGAAACCCCCACAAACCTGTATTTCCATATCGTTTTCAGCCATTCTATCACGACTGGGACACTTAAACTCACTGAAATCCCATTCAAGCATGCTTTGAATCGAGGTAAAATGCTCACTCATGATCTCCTTCACATGAAATCACAAGGTATCGTAGTTTCTAGCCTTTGAACACTAGATTAAGCAAGAATAATCTATTCTCATAGCTATAATGAAATGCTGAGAAACCAAATTAGCAACCTGCCGATGGCATTAACTGCTGAAAAATGCAAGACATCGTGAAGAAAAGGAGAAGTCACCCTACCAACACAAAGGACGAATTATTTCACGCATGACGCATCTAGTCTTTTCCGCAGTCCAGTCACCTTTCTTACGCCAAAACTATACCAAACACACCAAAGCCAGTGAAGATCACCTCAGAGTCGTCGGTGCTGAAGTTTTCCAATGGAAACAGATTTTCTTCCCTATTTAGTTGGAAAAAATAGACTTTAAAACCGTCTAAATCAAAAGGCATTTGGGGAGCATGGCGCGTTCAGAACACGCCTTATTGATGGGAATCGTAAAGCTACACCAAAGGAGTCATGGGCCATTTGTTTATTTTGTTTGGCCCATTAGAGGCCCATTTTGATGTAATTTTTTCTTTTAAAATTTTATGTATTTAGAAAGAGACATCTTTGTCTTTTGGGTCCATGGTAGGTGAGAAAGGACTATGTGGGTTCCCATCCCCTTTAAATACCCATGTGTTCCCACCTTTTGAGGGCATTGAATGCAAAGAAAAAAAAAAGAAATGACTTAGTCTCCTGCTCAGAGGGTGCGCCCATGTTCCCCTCCTCCCTCCCCCTCCTCCGGTGGACTTCGGCTATTCTCCCTTCCTCCCCCCCCCCCCCTTCTCCGGCAACCCTCCATCCTTCTCTCCCTTTCGGCCTCTTCCCCCCTTCCTGTCCCGCATCATCTTGGTATCAGAGCAGACAGCGATCCCCGTTGCCTTCTCTTTTCTTCCCCTCCCGGTCGTCTCCCCATCTTCATGTCCTCTCCCTCTATGTCTTCTCCCAGCTCTCTCTGAACTCCCTCTTTCACGTCTTCCAGCCCCGCGACCCCCATCATCTTCCAACCCCATCACTTTGAGCCAAACTACCCACCCTCTGCACATACCTCTCCCCAGCCGCGATCCCCACCCCTGCGCAGAGCCCCCCTCGCCCCTGCGCAGACCCCACCAACCCCGCGCAGAGCCTTCTTCCCCCCCCTGCTTCGCCTTCCCGCGACACACTCTCCTCCTCTCTCCTCTCCTTCGCGATCTCACAGACCCAACCCCATCGTCGAAAGAAACTGAACAGAAAATAGAAGAGGAAGAAGAGGAGGAGGGAGGAGGCACTGCCAGAAGTCTCCGCCGGCCGCTGCGGTCGCCGTTGGCCCCTCCCTCTGCGGCCAGCCCGACCATCCCCGCCGCCGACCCCCACCTTCCCCTCGGTCTCCGTCAAGGGGTGCCATCGCCGTCGCCTGGTTCTCCATTCGCCGTCACCGGCTCCGCGAACGTCGGAGCTCCGGCCGCCTTCGCCGACTCCGCCCGCACCAGCCGCCACCGCCCGCAGCCGCCCCCGTGGCCTTCCCTCCCCCTTCCTTCCCTTGTCTTCTCAGCTTGACGCGAGAAGGAATAAGAGAGGAAGGCCAGCGAAACGGGTCAGGCCGGTTCGACCCGGCCCGGTACAGTAGCTGGTCGGCTACAATGCCGGCGGTGCACCAGGAGCTCTTATCGCACCGCCAGCGTGGAGGGCTCGTCAGAGCTCAGTTTGACATGCCGTTTGAGCCGTTGTGATCGTCTCGTCGAATTCCAGTCAATCAACGGCCCATGCCCAATAGCAGTCCCTCTGCCTCCACACTTTTGGTCTGGGTAATCTCTTACACATATGCAACATGAATTTTAGCTTCCTCGTCCTTCTACCAAATGAGAAGCCGACAAAAATAGTATTCGATGAAGAGCATCAGGACAATTATATTTCCCAGGCTATTGTTGATAAATTACTGCAAACTGGTGAGATTATTGTTGATGGTGATCAAGCTTTTGTAGAGTTTCACCTAAAATTTTTAGGTAAAACTCAGATGGAATTAGTTAAATATTTTGATGGAGCATGGTGCACTATTGATCCCTTGAGATCCTACATTACCTTGGGAAAAGAGTGGTTGGAAGAGCGACATGTTGTTATCGACTCAAACCAGTCTAGGTGCATTATCCATCCACCACATTTAAAAGGTAAATTTTGTTTTCCCAAGTATATTCCTACTGCTGTCAAACCAGTGCTTCCAGAGAAGACTATGATTGATGAAAAGCCATGAGAGTTGGTGACTATTACTGATCATGTATGTGTGAAGACTATTTTTGTTGATGCATGGGATCAAGACTTGTTCGTCGAGTCTGGACTTCATTTAATATGTGATGATGTATTTGAGATAAGCCCATCATTGACAGCTATCAGCGATCTGTAAGATCTTACGAGAGATCAGTGCAACTATGATATGATATGGTGCGATCTTGACACACACATTCTATGCAGATTACAACTTTTCAGAAGGCATATTGGGTTGGATATCTCTACGGCGACTTTGCTAGTGCATGACTTTGTTATTCCCCTGCCTCTTGTATGGATATTGCGACACTTCAAAACTCGAGGGGGAGTTTTCTCGAACCAAGGGAGAGTGATGGGAATCGTAAAGCTACACCAAAGGAGCCATGTGCCATTTGTTTATTTTGTTTGGCCCATTAGAGGCCCACTTGATGTAATTTTCTCTTTTAAAGTTTTATGTATTTAGATAGGGGCATCTGGTCTTTTGAGTCCTTGGTAGGTGAGAAAAGACAATGTGGGTTCCCATCCCCTTTAAATACCCATGTGTTCCCACCTTTTGAGGATATTGAATGCAAAGAAGAAAAAAAAAAGAAATGGCTTAGTCTCCTGCTCAAAGGGGTGCGCCCCTGTTCCCCTCCTCCCTAGTTGAGTTCTGAAACTCGATGCCACACGTCAAAACAAGACATGCCACGAGTTGCGCACACACTCAAATGTCAAAAAATAGGCAATTTGAAGATGCATTTGAGGTCATGGATGTGTTTGAATGTGTTTCTCCTAACCTTGTCAAGTTTTCAACCTGATCAGCACCAAAACGCATAGTGGGTCAAGATCTTCACCTCAAAAACAACCTATAGAAGTTCTGAAACGTAGTACATAGGTCACGTATTGGCCCAATAATCAAATAAAGGATGATAATTTAAGATCCGAACATCACAATGTTACATAAATTTTTTATATAAATTATTCAAAAATTAAAGTGACGCGGATATAAATATTACTATCAAAAGAATTAATACTAAGAGGACTCGGCTGAGTCGATCGGTAAGAACTCTTGTTTAAAAGTAAGAGGTCCCGAGTTCGATTTCTGAGGGGGGGGTTATCTGATCTACATGCAATCCTCGAGATGTGTAGGTCCGGAATTTTTCTGGTCAAGTGGAGTAAAGATAATACGAGTACACGAAAAGTAGGAGCTGTCAAGTCCTGATCTTAGAGTTCACGAGCATCAATCTTTGAGTCCACAAAATCACACGATGCGAAGTTTTCTCGTTAGCAAAAAAAAAAAATTAATACTACGACAACAATCTAATACTGTCTATTCATGACTAGAAATTTCTTGCAACATGGGCAACGAATCTTTCCACGACAACGCCATTTACATAACATCACTGTACTTTTTGTTCACTTAGAAAGATCGATTATGATTATGGTGATCTTCACATGCCATCTCCACTTGGAAGAACAAGAGCACAACAAGAAAGCCCCTAGGATTGCCCCTCTAGCAGTAATCAGATCTTTCTGAGGAACCAGCAAACACTCTAGAAACCACGTCATCATCATGTATTTTATCCATCGTAGGGAGGTGGCGGTGGCCACCGGTACCGGGGACCCGGAGGTGGCGGCGGCGGCGGCGGCGGAGGAGGAGGAGGAGGAGGAGGAGCAAGCCGAGAGGCAGGGGGAGGCGGAAAGCGGAAAGCCGGCGGCGTTCGCTGGTTCACCTTCCGGTTGGGGATGGGCGATGTGGCGGTGCCGCGAGGTCGCCTCCTCTTGTTAGCGAGCAACCAGCTGGCGGGCGCCACCTCCGCCACTTCCCTCCCCGTCACCTTAGCCACCGCGACGGCAGACCTCACCTCCTCATAGGTGATCACGTGCGCCGAGACCTCCGGCAGCAGGCAGCAGCAGAGGACCGCTAGCTGCAGGAAGGTGGCGGGGCAGGAGAGCTTCATGAGGGTAGCCATGGGGGAGGACAGGTGAGGAGGGGATGCCTTGTTTACATGTAATAAGGTAAACTTGCAAGTGTCTGTGCGCGCGCGCGCGTGCAGATGACCGGGGCTTCACGTGGGCTTAGCTGTCGGCCGTGTTAGAACTTGTCTACACCGTGTGCACTTCCAAGTTTGAACGATTCTTGGAGTCAACATGAGGTAGTTAGGAGTATAGTCTGAGCTACGCATGCATTCGATGCAGGGACCTTGTTTTAAAATGGTTTTGTCACCGTCGGGCCTTTTTTTCCGCCTCCTTATTTGGTCCCAACATTACTTTGGGCTCTTCGGAGTCAGATGTGCCATCTTAATTTTATACATATATCAGAAGCACTTATTGCCGTTCCACCATGGATGGATAGCGCCTACCGACGGCCACAGGTAGTGGAAGATTCAGAATTTTTATTTAATAGTTGTATCTTTATATATATTTATTTGATTCGGTAGAATTAGTAATGATGAAATTTTACATCATTAATAAAAAATTCAATTGATCAATGAGATCTGATAACTCCACTGACCTCAAGATGGATCCGTCATTGCCCACAAGAGTACATATAAGAAGGGCCCAAATGGATATATATATACATATTGAGATTGGGAAGTCCAAAGTCATAGATTTGGAGGAAAAATTGTGAAATAAGACGATGTAGTTTGTAATTTTCTCAAATAAAAAATAAGGGGAAAGAAGAGACTTTTGAAGGAGTCAAGGAGTGGGTTATTTAGTTAGGACTTTGACTTTTATTTTTATCAAAATTAAGAGTTGGACTTATTGTCCATTCATAGGCATTGAACTCGTCTACCTCAAATATAAGAGAGTGAATATCACAGCGTATTGATGAATACAAAATATATTTTATTTTTATTTGAGACGGGCGCGGCAAACATTCACAAGTACAAACGGACATTCTCCAAAATTAAGAGGCCTAAAAATTCAAATCCTAGTGGCAGCTGTCAAGTTTAAAAGGGAGGGATAGTCTAGTTTCAAAAAGAAAAACACTTAAATTTTTGTAATATGTTTGATATTAAAATAGATCCGGGATAGAATGAAAATATTCTTAAAATTTTGAAGATATCTTCACTCTATTTTCGATCTATTTTAATACCAAACATATCTTTGGAGTCGATCAAATTGAGATGACTCCATTAAAATTAATTAGATGTGTAATAGTTCAAAACTTTGGCATACATTGTAGGTACCTAAATTTAAAATTTTCCTCTATATATATTAACTGGAAAAAGTACTTAATTAGATGTGTTCGGACTTGGACCACTTCAATATCATATTACTTGCCTAATCTGAACTCCGAAGTCTTATCCGGTGTGCTTAAAAAAAAAGACCAAACCCAGTCCAAAGTCACGCGGATGGATCGATCTACATCATGTTTCGGTTCTATTTTGATCAAAAGCTTAGTTCACTTACCTAGAGTGCACTTGAGATATTAAAAAAAAAATTTCAATCAGATATATGGTTCTGACGATGCTTAATTAATTTACACATCGTGCTCCCTTGATATGGTACATATGATTTATATCGAGATATTCTTCTGACAAGGCTCTGGAATGCGTAAATGTTTCCCCACGTCTTTACTCTGAGAAAAATTAAAATTGAGATCCAAAAAAGGACTTTAAACTGATCCAGTTAACATTAGGGATGGATTAATAAAAATGGTTTTGATTTATGCTCGGCCTCAGACGTTTGTTTGAAACTTCTTCCTTTTCTACTGTAGATTATAGGAAAGATAATCACCTAAATTTTCTAAAATATTTTGGATAAGGACATTATCGTGTGTCGACGTCTTGGTAGAGGAAGAGTAAAAAGATGTTGCTAGTCGGATTAGTAACAATATTTATGTGGATTCTTTGTCAAACAATTTTATTTATTAAAAATCTTGTCAAACATTTTTTCTCTCTCTCTCTCTCTTCTAATTAATAGAACTACTTGACAAGTAATCTACATAGATATTATTGCTAATCGTGACTGACAACAAGAAAGTGAATTTTGATAGATATAAAATATTTTTTAAAAATATCAAGAGGAAATTCACTTTAGTCAAAATCAACTTTCTCTCCATTTTTCTTAGAGTTCTAATTAAAAAGAGAAACATTTAATATTTGTCTGAACAAATATCGATATCATACGGGGTGCCACCTTTGAAGGAGTGTTGTATCGTGGTGTCGCTCACCCCCATCCTTGCTATTATTTTCGATCATTGTCACCAAAACTATCATGGTAACATCTCCCTCTATGTGACGCCACTAAAACAACCATCCAAATAAACAACATCCATTTAGATGAGTAGTAAGTGTTTCTTTAAAGAGAAATGTGTATCTCCTTCCATTAAGGTGGCGTTTGATAAAATTTAACACTTAAATTTTAAATCTTATTTGTCATCTATATTTTAAATTTGAAATTTAAAAAAAATTAATATATATCAAATATAATATAAGAGATGTTTGATAACTAATTTGGATATATGAATTGTAGTGTAGTGGTTAAGATATTACACTTATAATATGGAGGTCTTAGGTTCAAAACTCAAACTCAGAATAGTCAAAAAAAAGTTTTTTTTTTAAATGAGATCGCCAGAGACCGGATTCGCCGGATTCCGTCGCCGCCAGCGGTTGTCGGAATCTGCCACCGACGATCGCCGAATTCCGGCATCGTCGTCGGAAGCTGGAATTTGGCGATCGCCGGAGGCTGGAATTTGATGATCGCCGGATTCCGGTGCTCGACCGCCATCGGAATCGGCGATCGCTGGATGCCGAAATCAAGCACCGACAAAAGATCTGGAAAAAAAAGTTATTGTTCTTAACTTAAAATTAAGTGGTATTTTAAATTTAAATGATAATTAAGACATAATTTTAAATATTTTATCAAACAATCTAAAATCTTAAAAATTAAATATTTCAAATAATAGACATCTATTAAGTGTAATCGAACACACCCTAAGTCTCATTGACTTCCCCATCCTCAGACATAAGATTGGAGAGATCTACATTTAGGAGGTGCGGGTTTCCCAAGTCTTATATTTAGGATGGCTCTCATCCAAACATGAGTCTCGCATTTCTTTTCTTTAAAATGTTGACATATATACATGTGGATGGATGTACACAATTTAACACCTTGGTAAAGTGCCATTGCAGCCTGATCTCGTGAAGTGTCTTGGTGCGAGAGAGGATCCATCATAAGGTCGGCCCATTTCATTGCGAGAATTAATTTTTTGTATCTATGAAATAGGTAGAAAGTATTGCTCAGTTGTCCCACCTGAATGGACCCAGCCGCTCGACCTATTAATCAAGTGGGATGGTCAAGCATTTTTCTACTCTGGTGAGGTCCGACAGTCTGACTAATTAGGTGAGATGGTCCAATACTTTTCTACTCATTTCACGTGTAGAAAAGCTTTCTCCATTCCTCACTTATGGTGCGGCCTCTATTGTACGTCGGCCCATCGGCCTCAACGGATGGAAGGAACTAGCTTTCATAATGTCCAACCCAGTATAGAGAGTTGGCCCATCCCTAAGAAGAGGGTTAACCCAACGAGCTTCCATGGATAGATGCAAGGATTGGCCGATTTGATAAGGGGGGTATCCCGAGCATTGGAGAGCGGGGAAGGGTTATCTCGGGGTATCTCGAGGTAAGTCTAGCCCACCTAAAAAGGTGGGGTAGAGGGGGTAACCTTTTTTAATTAAAAAAATTATCATAAAATTTTAAATATTATTCTATTAGATGTCTTTTTTTTTATTTTTTCACATGAAAATAAGTGGAGTCAAAGATGATAGTTGACCAAAAAAAATGAGTTAACCTATCTCCATCTCAAAAAGTAGCAACCAAAGTGAAATATATACTTTTTGGGGTTAAACTACCCCTGGGTAGTCTAACCTTCAACCAAAGTAGCAACCATAGCCGCCTCATAAAGACCTTACTAGAGTTTGAACTTTACCTAATCCAATTGTAACAAGTTTGCACATCAATTGTCTGGTTAAAATTAATATAAATCACAAAAAGCTTAGATCTAGATTTTGGACCATATTTTGGAGAGACTAAAAATTGATATAAACAAGGCTAAAACACCTCACAAATGATCTTAAATCCCTTCCTCAGAAATAAAAAAATGTAAAAAAAAGGAATGGTAAAAGAAAGTGATAGAAAAAGAGGGGGGAGGGGCGAACCGGTCCTCATTGCTACGTTTGTCTTCCCCGTGTGCCCTCTCAAGTTTGAACGATTCTTGAGTCCACGGAGATAGTTAGGATTATAGTATGAGCTCCGCTTGCATCCGACGCAGGGACCTTATATGGACTCTTCGAAGATATACAACCAGTGGGTCAGATGTGCCATCTTTTATGTATATATGAGAAGCGCTTATTGGTCCACAAGGATATGTTGGAAAAATAATGAACATGAAGTAAATAATTACATTAACATACATAAAGTATGACAACATGAACATCGAATACATATCGTCCCACAGGTATAGGTAAGATCTAATTTCATTCTAAAGGAAAACATGTGCATATGCGTGCAACAAATCAAGAGAAATAGTATAAAGTTATAACACTTAACTGAGCCGCTCGCGAGGACTTTCCCTAGAGAAGTTATCACCATCGTCATACTAGTGCGGCGGAGTCAACGACCTTCTCCCAAGATAAAATATATATAGAGACACCTCCGCACGAAGGCAATCTCTTCTCGACGACAACCTTAGGAACACGTTCTCCTTCGTCGATTTAGAAGAAACTGTGGTGCAGAGATTTTCTCTACTAGATCGAGCAACCGCAGTCGACAGGATTAGAGACGCCGGAGAGAGAGAGATAAAAGAGAACCCCAATTCGAGGAGAGCACTATCATTAGAAGCCAAAATCTCAAAAAAATGACGCTCGATGCATCGCCTAGACATCCATCGAGTTTATTTTGTGCCGTTTCGTTCTCCTCCCAAGGGACCCACATTTTTTCTTTCTTCCTCCAAATGCCGTCGTCCACACCAAAATGCCTAGAAAAGAAACATGTTTTGCGATGTGTTTTTCCCAAGAGAGAGAAAAAAAAACACAACTCAAAACCGTCACGTGGTGTGTAATGACATCTCCTCACCTCTTTTGTGCCTCGAGGGGTAGCCTAGTGGTGGGGCTACACCAAGATGTGACGGTCCTGGATATTTATGCCCAATAAAGCTCCATATCCAGACCCGCCTCCCGCGAACAAACCGAAGTCGCAAGGGATAACGCGCACAATTGTCCAGTAGGAATATAAAAGATAACCACAACTATATAAGACTCAAGAAAGTACATATGTTCATACCTTTATATAAGTAAGTACAACTGTCTTAATACATTATTACAGGTCCAAGAGAAAAGTACAACTACCTGGGGCATTCCCCGAGGGAGCACGAGTTCACCCAAACACAACTAACTCTACTGCTGGTGGTACAAGTCTGCCACAATGCCACTGCAAGCCACACATACGGCTAGCACCTGAAAAGAATTTTAAGGGAGTGAGTCTCAAATGTCACTGGCTCCGCAGGGACCTCCCAAAAACAACACCTGAAACTAAAGAGACTTCAACCCCAAAAGGGTTTCACTGATAATGCCGATAGTCAACATGCACACATTAAACATAATAAGCTGCACTTAAAATATAGACACACCAACTAACACAATCCTTGGAAAGTAAAAGGAAACAACATAACTAGCACAGCACCGCTAGTCCACCCAACAACTGAAGCGTCTAAGTCACAAGCTTCACAGGCAAACTATTGCCTAGGCTACAAGTCTCACAGGCAAACTACCCACGTAGCGTAATAGGACTGCTAACAGCATGCCAATCCATCACACACTAAAACCACAATCGAAAGTTTACCCAAAGAAGGGTAAAACACAACATGTGGAAGGTCGCACCACACAACCTCCACAAAATACAAGTTCAACTCAACACTTGAAAAGACTCGTACACGACGTATCACAACCACAACTTTGCCACCACCAAGGCACACCATAACGGGTAAAACCTCAGCCAGCGAGTTACTACACACAAGCCACAACTAGTGGTAAAGCATGAGTCAGAAAGGAACGATGCCACCACACAGAAACGGACTACTGGTTCATGACGCCAGTATCCAACCCAGACAACACAAAAACCACCTCTCAGTCTCGTAGCCATGGACCACTCAGTCTAGCTACCGCTCCACAAACACAGAAAGTCAACCAACTGTGGAGACCAACCAACACTACACTTGCAGACCACACAGTTGTAGGCCCGTGCCTAGCACCTTCAAGAACTCCGGCCCGAGCTCCCTAAAGTGAGGCACTGGAAACACATGACTAGCTGGGGACCAGTGACGTCTACTGGTATCCGTCCCCCAACCACGAGCGCGCTAAAAGTGACCGCACACCCACAAACACGAGTCGCTTCCCACTGTTGTCTTTCCCTCCGCCGGACGTACAACTCAAATACAGGAGTGAGGGTGTCCAAGAAGACGACACGGACCTCTTTGGTACACACTGTACCGGGACATGCCCCGAGCACAACAAACACACGTGCCTGTCTCACAAAGAACCTGTGGTACCCAACTGAAGAGGCATTTCGGAATAGGCACCGGACCACCAAACTCGGCAAACACGCAAACCACGATACATACTTATACAACCTTTATTTATAGATCACGGTACACATATATCGTAATTAGCTCATCATCGGTCACCATGTGACCTCCCAGCAAGCATACACTTATATATACATGAACCACAATAACATATAATAACCTTGCCTGTCATTGGCCATCTCACGACCTCCATAGCAATACTAAACCACAATAAACATTAACCACTTAACTTAATACAATAACATATCCAACATAAATCACTAACTAGTCATACACTAACTCTTTAACCCTACACATGCTTTACTAAAATTTAACAACTTAAACCACTTTAAATAACACCAATAACCAGGGCTAGGTCGACACTGGAACCTCACTGCCCAGCCACCACAAGCAGACTAAGGATGCTGAAATGCGACAGACACAGGCGTCGCCTTTCAAATCGTTATGACCTGTCCGGACGCGACCACAATCAAAACGCGACAGGGCCCAGTGTCGCGACAGCCCAATACGTCGCCTTTAGGTCAAACCGGTAGTCAAAGCAAGAATCGCGACAACGATATACGTCACAACATAGCCAACCGATAACACCCGTCGATACTGGTCATGAACGCGACGGACCCAATGGTCGCATTCATGCCAACCAGAACAGCACTCCAATCGAAAACAAAAACGTGACAGCTCACTGCATCGCATTCATATCATGAATGCAACAGTGAGTCCGGTCGCGTTTCAAACACGACAGTGAGCCCAGCTCAACGGCAGAACCCACCTTCTCCATTAAAAAACTCATTCGAATTCCATTCACATAGCCATTAAAATACTATAAATGAAAGTTACACTACACCACACACTACCCAACATGGATTCCACCCCCTTAAACCATTTAAATCAAATTAAACATAGGGGAAGTCTCCCTACCACTGAATGAATCCGAAGAACGTGAAGAACACCTCGTCGCCGGCGTGTCCACGCTCCAGACGCCATCTTCGCGTGGAACTCGTGCCGCACGAGCCACTAGAAGGCCAAATCGCCAAAGAAACCCACAGTAATCCTCCCCCCTTTGCCTAGACAGAGCTCCTTTGCTCTATCTGGGCAAAATAGAACAATTAATACCACGGTCTAAATCGCGACGTAGGCAGACGTTACATTTAAGAGTTAAATGTGACGACCCTAGCCGTCGCCAATCATAACCCACAGCGCCACATGTCACTAAGGCGGTTCAGTGAATCACGACGGGGGAGACCGTCGTGTTTAAATCGCGACGTGCTACTCCGTCGCGTTCACAAACAGTGAATTTGTGGGCTGTTGGGCTAGAATCTCCAACCCACAACAACCACACAACGTATAGAAACCACGACCAAGGCCCAATGACCACCTCTTGGTCATGCGCACCATACCAAAACCATTAAACATGGATCCAAAAAGATCGTGATGTTACATATGATGATGTAGTTTGTAGTTTTCACAAACAAAAAAAACGAAGGAAACAAAATATTTTTGGAGGAGTTAAGGAGTGGGTTATTTACTTAGAGCTTTGACTTTCATTTATAATAAAATTAAGGAGAATGACTTGTTACTCATTCGTGAGCACTCTTCCTTCATCTACCTCAAACATAAGATGGTGGATCTCACAAGATATTGATGACTACAAGATCTATCCTATTTGTATTTGAGACGAGTGCTAGACGGGCATCTGCAAGAAGAAACAAAAGGACTTTCTCCAAAATTAAGAGACCCAAAAATCTAAACCCTAGTGGCAGTGATGTTTGAAAGTGAGGGTGTTAAAAACAAGATAGTCTAGTTTCAAAAAGATAAAAACTTAGCATGTTTGGTATTAGGATAGATTGAGGATAGAGTAAGGATATATTCACTCTATCCCCAATCTATCCTAACACCAAACATATATTTAGTGGCTATTTAGTATGTGATTAAATAAGAGATAAGAGATAAGTTAACCCTATTCCATGTTTGGTACTTCAAAAAAAATGAAAATGAACATGGTTTAAGTATTTTGATAATATCTTCAAAAAATAGAGATAAATTAGTTTATCCTCATTTTCTAATCTTAAAAAATACCAAACAAGAGGCTGATTATAAGAATAAAGATAATGTATCTTCAAATTAATTTATCTCTATCCCCATTTATTTTAATCTCATACCAAATTAACAAGTTATTAGAGCCGATCAAATTTGGGATGACTAGTTAAAATTACTTAGATCATGTGTACATGAAGGGTGGCTGCAGTCGTTAATCTTTCTCAGCCATTGTAGTAATCTAAATTTAAACTTTTCCCTCTATATTAACTAAAAAAAAACATGGAATACGTCAATATATATCATATTACTTGCTTGAACTCTTATCCAGTTATCCAAGTCTTTAGTGGTTAAAAAAAAAGACCAAACCAAATCTAAGGCCACGCGGATGGATCGATCTACATCATGTTTCGGTATTTTGGTCAAAAGCTTAGTTCACACCTGGAGTGTAATTGAGACATTCTTTTAAAATTTTCAATCAGATATATATGGTTCTGACTCGACGATGCTTAATTCACACATCGTACGTGCTCCCTTGACATGATACAAATGATTTTTCGAGATATTCTTCTGACAAGGCTCTGGATTGGGAACTGCGTAAATATTTGCCCAAGACTTTACTCTGAGCAAAATTAAAATTGAGATAAAAAAAGGACTTTGAATTGATTCAATTAACAATATTGGGGATGGAATAAATTTTTTTTAATTTATGCTCGGCCTCAGACGTTTGTTTGACGAATCTTGCTTTTCTACTGAACGAAGATTATAGGAAAGATAATCACGTAAATTTTGTAAAATATTTTGGATATGGACACTATTAAGTGTCCACATCTTGCTCGAGGGAGAGTAATTAAAGATGTTGGAAAAATACTTAGTTCATGATCAAATAAATTGGGTCATTTGTCCTTTCAGTTTTTCATAAGGTTTCCCAATCTCATTTTTATAAAATCTGAGGATAAGTCGCATAATTCTATTGAGTGTAATACACATCAAGCAGCTTGATGTGCACTAAATATGTCTCAATATATTTATTTCTACTACTCCTTTTTATTTTTTAATAGTGCAAAGTGCCTTTTAATAAAAATTAAAATTTTTCTTTAAAATATCAAGAGGAAAATCACTTTCGTCAAAACCAACTTTCCTCTCCATTTTTCTTACGATCTCTACTTAAAAAGAGAAATATTTAATATTCATCTAATATTCATCGGGACAATATCGCTTGTGATGTCATACATGGTGCCACTTTTGTAGGAGTGTTATGTCGTGACATCGCTCAATCATCACCTAAAGTACCATGAGTAATACTGTTTAGCTGGTCAGTCGGGTAAGAGAAAAATTTTGTGCACTTCTCAAAGTATAAAAATATTATGTCATTTTACACTTTTCAGTTTTTCCCTCTTATTGATGGGAATCAAGATGTCACATAGATCTCTCTCCTCTTTTTCATCAATAAAAAAAGAGAAGTGTAAGATGACATGATATTTTTACACTTTAAAAAGTACACAAAATCTTTCTGATCGGGTAAATGACCATTTGATTGGTCGGTTGTCTGGGGATGGACCAATCAAAATTCAACATTTTCAGAGGAGCTTGTCCATCACGACCTAATTTTAAAGAGTTGGGTTCGTACACTTTGATAAGATGTGCTTTTAACACCCTCCCTCTACGTGACGGCATGCAACGCCATGCAAGCAATCATCCAAATGAACAATATCCATTTTGACGAGTGATAAGTGCTTCTTTAAAATGGTCACCTACATGTACACATGCAATTTAACACTGTTGGAAAAGCACCATTGCGGCCTGATTTTGGGAAGTGTCTCGATGGGAGGATTAGGGATGAACACAGTTTGATTTGATTGAATTTAAAAAGATTTTTTTCTCAAATCGAATTGGGGGTTCAACTCAAAATTAATTTGGTTTGATTCAATTTTGTTCAATTTGAATTATAATCGATAAATCATACTATTAGTTCACATTTATTAAAGACATTAACATACATGTCACTATTTTATACTTCATAAATTTATACAAATTATGTGTATTTTTGTAAGTCAATGATGATGAAACAAAACCAGAAGTATACCACTATCTAGGCACTAAATCATGGATGGATCTAGTTTATAGGGAGTGGGGTGACGTGACCCCACTCAAATTTTTTTTTCTTAAATGACCATTAGAATTGGAGATTTGAGAGGAATTTATATAAAAGGTGACCCCACTGAATTGTCTCACTGGGGTCACTTCTTATATATAATATATTTATTTATATTAAATATAATATATTATTTATATAAATATTAAAAAAATTATTTAAGTGACCCCACTCAATAAAATTTCTGAATCCGTCTCTGCACTAAATGACCAACAAAATTGTTATTAACCTGTTCAAATGGAGAGATGTTTTAATCAAAATGTGAAATCATTGATTAGTTCTTATTTGAGATACAATCAAATATCTTTAGAATCTTAGATGATGTATTTACGTAAATTTGACAAAAAAAATTACCTTTGAAAATTGAGTTACACGGTCTTATTTAGTTTTTGAAAAATCAAAATCAAATCAAAGTAAAAAATTTAATACGGTTCAATTTAAATCCAAATTATTTAAAAAAAAAAAAAACTTCAAACCGAACTAAATCTATCAGTTTGGTTTTGTTTTTGAGTTTAATCCGAATAATACTCAATACTCATCCCTGGGGAGGATCCATCATGAGGTCGGCCTATTTCCACACTTACTGATGTGGCATCTCTTTTTCTGTCGGCCCATCTGGACGTCAACGGATGGAAGGAGCTAACTTTCATATCCACCTCAGTATGGGGAGTCGGCCCATGGTTGAGAAGAGGGTTAACCCAATGGGCCTCCATGGATAGATGCAAGGATGCCCCAAAAAGAGTTCTATTGAGGATTCCAAGTGAGTGGGCTGAAAATGACCCTATTTTATAATACGGAGATCTAGAGTTTGGACTTTACCTAATGTCCACTTGTAGCAAATTTTTACATCAATCATATGCTTAAAATTAATATAAATCACAAAAACCTTAGATCTAGAGTTTGGACCTTATTTTGGAGAGACTAAAAATTGATATAAATAGTGACCGAAAATCTCTTCCTCAGGTTTTTTTTTTTTTTTTTTTAAAGAGGAATGGTAAAGAGAAGTGAAAGAAAAAAAGGGAGAGGATAGGGGGGAACATTGGTAAGGTCGGCTTGGTTCATCCTTTTTTTTTCCCTGTAAATCGAAACCAACCCGAGGGTTTCAGTGAAGCGAACCGAATCGGAAAAAAAAAATTCAAGTCAATGTGAGTTTCAAACTCACACCCTCCCAAAGAGAGGTACATGTGCTAGCCAACTATGTTACAAGAGGAGTTGTTAAATTATATAATATAATTAATTAATTATATATATATATATATATATATATATTCGGTTCAACTCGATTTCACAATGGAAAATCGAACTTAACCAAGCGGCCACTCAAACCGAACTGACCCGACTCGAATCTGTTGGTTCGGTTTGATTTTTCGGGTAGACCAAATAGTGAACAACCCAAGTGAGGGGAGAACCAATGGTTATCACTTGCTACATTGAGTAGAGTAAACACATTTAGATGAGGAAGAAGATAGTTTGAAGAGAGATGTTAATCTCTTGTGCGGACAGCTACATTATCCGTACATACAAGCTCTGAGAGATCTGCAATCTTAGAGAGTTGAGATCTTTAATTTTATGTATACGAACGATGAAGCCAACCAATGAGAGGGAAGCATTTCCCAGAAGGACTTGGTATTCAACAATCGAGTGAGTTTGTGGGTGTAGGAATATGTGTAGGGGCATCAAATGCACAACGAAATATATATTAAAAATACAAACACATTCTCTACAAGAACATATCGGACCAGGATGATGTCTGGGGCATGACTTTCATGCAAATTATACAACAGTGAGACTTTCTCACCTAGGGGAGCTCGTATATCCTCTGAAGCGCACAGTCAGTCCACGGATGAAGGAGCTTACGTGACCTCCCTCTAGCAGTGTCCACACGGTGGTCTGCGGCGATGATGGCTCCTCCTCACGACGTTATCCTTTCCCTCGTGCACCAGCAAGCAGCAGTAGCTTCAGTAAGAAGCAACATCAACAGTCACGAGAGAGGGAGAGAGCACTTCTCTCTCTCCTCTTTTCTCTTCTCTGCTTGGAAGAGAATGGGAGGGATAGAGGGAGCAGTAACAAGAGAGGAAGAGAGAGTGAGGGTGTGACGGACCACGTCGTTCAAACCTGTTAACCCAATAACAAGCTTGATCCGACTCTGTCTCCCACGAACAAGTCGAAGCCTTGCCAGGAATATCAACACACATGTCCGTGGAAATATAAAAGAACACATTGAATGTATATAAGATTGAACATCTCACACATATTTACAAAGGATTTACATAGCCAAATTTCAACAAAAATCAACTCAAGTACAGAAGCCTGGGGCATACACTGGGGCATAACAGAAAAGTAAATTACACTGCTAGAGGCGTGGACCCAACACCACTGCAATGCGTCTCTAGACTAGAAGACGGATGTGAAACCTCTTGATCTCCCTCACCTAAAAGTAGTAAGGGGTGAGCCTCACGAGTCACTGGCTCAGTAGGGAAACTCCCTCAAAAGCCGCAAACCACAAAACACAAGAAAAGCAGGAGTAAGGCACAATTATATATAACTAGCAACTCTACTTGAGCATGGAACTATAATCACAATATATAAATAAAGTTAAACTAGCAACATGATTTCAATTTTCATAAATAAAGGGCAAACCACACTCAGGAGCACGAGCTAAAGAAGGGTAACGCCAAACACGAGTCACGAAGACTGGTTCGCGACACCAACTATAGACCCGGACAAGCAACACAAGTCTACTTCTCAGCCTCACAGCCAAGGACGAAAGGTCCAACTGCCGCTGCACCACAACGGAACCAACAAGCTGTGGAGACCACACCTCATCACAACTATAACTCACATGGCCGTAGCTCCATGACTGACACCTTTAAGGACTCCGGCATGAGCTCCTTAAAGTGAGGCACTAAAAAAAGGACTAGCTGAGGACCAGTACCTCTACTGGTGTTCGTCCCCCAACCAAGAGCGCGCTACAAGCGACTAATTAAGAACACCCACAACACACAAGTCGTTGTCCCATTGTCGTCTTTTCCTCAGCCGGACGTACAACTCAAACACGGAGTGAGGGTGTCCAAGAAGACGACACAGACCCTAGTGGTACACAAGTACAGGAACAAAACCCGAGCACTATGTGCCTGGCTCACAGAGAACCTGGGGTACCCGACTCGAGAGGTAACCACGGGCGGCGTCGTATACCCGACTTGCCTCGCACGTAAAACCACTCAAACTCAGTAATTCCACTTACCACAAGTGCCAATGCATCGCTTACTAACCATTGCACGTAAACCAACTTTCATATGGACCCATACATGAAGGCAACTCATAGCACCATGTAGACAAGCCAGGGTTCGGGTAGCAGTCTTCTAAATCGCGACGGACACATAGGTCGCTATTTAAAGATTGAATCGCAACAGGGGTTACCGTCATGATACAGACTGAAATGCGACGTCTGGATCCATCGCGTTTCAGCTGCATAAACCCTACCCCAAAACCCATTCCAGGAGATGTTCAAACCACCCTGCACAGCCCTTTTACATGAAATCTTGCAATGAAATAAAGTCCTAAGCATGCATCCTACATCCCTTAACCCATTTCACACAGTAAAAACCTTTATCATGGTCCATTTAAATCAAAAGGAGAAGAGTTCCCTACCACGCGAAGAATGCGTAAAACGGCTCTGCCCTGGTGTTTCATGCGCTCTGCACAACCTCCTCGTGCCGGAAACATGCTAAACTGCACGCCGAGACCTCTAAATCGCCAAGAAAAACTCCACACGAACCTCCCCCATGGCTGAGCAGTGTTTCCTGCACTGCTCGGCCTAGGTCGGCCAGCCTCAACACATAATCAAAATCGCGACGGGTCGCGTCGTCGCGTTTAAATCGCGAGAAATTTCGGCCTCGAAATCTATAATGAATTTAAACACACACTGGGTTAATCACTATACAACATACTATCATCTAAAAAGAATTAAAAGCTTACTCAAACAGGTAAGGATACGCTTTAAACATTTCTTCTGCTAATTCCATGTATCTTCTCCTCTCTGCCTGTTCTCCCATCTGATCTTTACCAATTCAATTTTCTTATTCCTCAATTTCTGTGTCCTTCAGCCTGTGATCTGTACTGGGTATTCTGACATAGACATGTCTCGCTTTAGATCATCTCGTTGATAACCGACTATCTGTGATGGATCATTAATATACTTTCTCAACATAGAAACATGGAAGACATCATGAACATCTGTAAAATCTGTTGGGAGATCTATACTGTATGTTGTTTCACCTATTCTTTATAAAATCTGGAAGGGGCCCACATATCTCGGACTTAACTTACCTTTCTTACTAAATCTAAACACACCCTTGGTAGGAGAAACCCTTAGAAAAACATAATCGCCAACCTCAAATTGAAGTGGCCTGCGTCGGGTATCTGCATAACTTTTCTGATGACTTTGGGCTATTTGCAACTTCTCTTTAATAAATCTAACCATTTCTGTAGTCTGCTGAATCAATTCAGGACCCATAACCTGCCTCTCTTTGACTTCATGCCAGCTCAACGGTGTTCTACATGGCCTGCCATACAAGGCTTCATAAGGTGCCATCCCAATACTTGTGTGATAACTATTATTATATGCAAATTCTACCATTCTCAGATGGTGCTCCCAGCTGCCTCCCCACACTAAACAACAAGCTCGTAGCATGTCTTCAATCGTCTGAATGGTTCTTTTAGTCTGTCTATCATTTTGTGAGTAATATGCTAAACTGTACCTCAATTCAGTGCCAACTACTCTGTAGACTCCTCCAAAAATCAAATGTAAATCTTAGATCTCTGTCAGAAACAATTGTCTTCGAAATACCGTGCAATGGTACAATTCTGTCCACATATATTCTAGCCAGTCTATCTACAGTCCAAGACATACTCACAGCTAACAATCTACATAACTTAGTCAATCTGTCGACAAACACCCATATACCATTGTGCCATGTTGCTGTCCTGAGTAGTCTTGTTAGAAAATCCATAGCAATGTCATCCCACTTCCACTGTGGAATTGGTAATGACTGAAGTAGTCCTCTTGGTTTTTGATGTTCTACTGTTACCTACCAGCAAACTGAGCATCTTGTAATAAATTATGCTATCTTTCTCTTCATGTGTGGCCACCAAAAATGTTTTCTCAAATCTTGATACATCTTAGTACTGCCTGGATGAATGGTGTACCTGGATTTATGTGCTTCTTCTAAAACTCTCTGCTTTACTTCAATTTCCACTGGGACATACAATCTACCTCTAAGCCTGACTACACAGTTATCATCAATTATAACCCCTTCTATTTTAACAATCTCTGCCAGATTTCCATCTGTCTTTTGAGCTTCAACTATCTGCCAATACAATGATGGTTCAATAGCACTACTGGCTAACACTGCTCGTCGCTGACTTCTTGGAACATACAAAGAATTTTCTGCTATTTCCTCATATAACTTCCACTCTTTAATCATCATCTGACTTAAATAGGCCCTTCTGCTTAATGCATCTGCTACCACATTTGCTTTACCCGGGTGGTAAGCCAAACTGAAATCATAATCTTTCAAATACTCTACCCTCCTGCGCTGACGAAGATTCAAATCTTTCTGGGAGAAGATGTATTTCAAACTTTTATGATCTGTAAAAATTTCAAACCTTTCACCATATAGATAATGCCTCCACATTCAAAGCAAAACAATTGCTGCCAATTCCAGATCATGAGGTGGGTAGTTTCTTTTTGCTGGCTTCAACTGCCTAGATGCATAAGCTATAACCTACCATGTTGCTTTTAAAACAGCTCCAAGCCCTCTTCTAGATGCATCTATGTACAACACAAAACCTCCGCTGCCTGCTGGTAATGTCAATATCGGTGCTGCTGTAAGCCTTCTCTTCAACTCCATAAAGCTTTTCTGACAATCATCTGACAAAACAAATGGTACATCTTTTCTGGTTAATCTGTCATTGGTGCTGATATCTTGGAGAAATCCTGTATGAAACGCCTATAGTATCCTGCTAAACCCAAAAAACTTCTGATTTCTGTAATTGTTCTCGGTGCTTCCCATCTCATGACTGCATTAACCTTTGCTGGATCAATTGCAACACCCTCTGTTGAAATTACATGCCCCAGAAACTAAATCTCATGCAACTAGAACTCACATTTACTAAACTTAGCATACAATTGGTTCTCTCACAAGGTCTGCAAAGTGATTCTCAAGTGTGCTGCATGATTCTCTTCTAACTCTGAGTATACCATTATATCATCTATGAAAATCACAATAAACTGATCTAAATATGGATGGAAGATTCTGTTCATTAAATCATAAAATGCTGCTGGTGTATTAGTTAGGCCAAATGGCATTACAACAAACTCATAATGCTCATACCTCGTTCTGAATGTTGTTTTATCAATATCTTCCTCTTTAATTCTCAACTGATGATACTCGGACCTCAAGTCAATTTTAGAACATGGATGCAGTTTACTGTAAAATCCACTTCCCTGTGTAATTGGCATAGAACCTGGCTGCAATTCTACTGTAAAATCCACTTCCCTGTGTGGAGCTAAACCTGACGAATCATCTGGGAACACATCTGCAAATTTCCTGACTACTAGAACTGCCTCAAGTGACTTACCAGACTCAATCAAACTCGTTGAAGCTAGGTAGGCCACACAACCTGCATTTTGCAACTTCCTAGCCCTAAGTGCAGAAATTATAAACTTGGAAGTGTAAAACGACATACCTTAGAATTCAAATACAACTCCATCAGGGTGGCAAAATTTGACCCTCTTCTTTCTTGCAGTCAACCACTGCTCTATAGGCTTCTAACCAGTCCATTCCGAGAATTATATCATAATCCCTTAACTGTAAGGCATACAATCTAATAGGCAACTGATTCCCTTGTATCATAATTGGAACTTCATCTATGTAGCAAGAAGTGAGCATGAAATCACCTGAAGGAATCTCTACCACTAATTCACACAACCTTTCCTCTAACAGGCGCACCATATTATCCATAAATTCTTCAGAAATAAAAGAGTGCGAAGCACCTGAATCAATTAAAACTCGTGCTGAAAATTCGTAGATAGGCAATATACCTTCAATCAAGTTGGAAGCCTCTACCTGTGCCCGGGTGATAGCCATAACCCGGCCTCGACCATGCTGGTGTGGTGTTCCTCTACCTCGTGCTGCTGGTGGATGCTGGGGCTGCTGCTGCACTCCCTTACCATAGCCATACTCCCTTGGATAAGGACAATTCCGAATCAAATGTTATGGCTGGTCACAATTGTAACACCTGTAACCCGGCAGAATTATAGGCTGCCTTGCTGTAATTCTTCCACCTTCGACCTATAACCTCGCCCATGCTGGAAAATCTGCTGGCGGCCTCCTTCTCGTCCTCTAAATATCTTCTTCAATTTTGATCCCCACTTGCTAAATCCTGAGGAAGATGACCATGTTGGTGCCTTCCCCTTGCCGACTCCTGTGGATTGATGTGGTAGCCGAAAACTACCTGAATCCCCCGACTGTCGAGTCCGTACAGACCTCTCTAAAATAGCTGCTCTCTGTGCCGCCTCCTCCACAGTCCTGCACATAAGTGGTATCACCGCATTCTGCAACTCTGATCGCAGTCCGCGAATAAAATATTCTACCATCATTGCATTGTTTGTCACAACATACAGTGCATATCTACTTAGTGCCATAAACCTCATTTGATATTCTAGAACTGAAGAATTTTCTTGCTGCGAAGTCCTGAACTGTTCCCTCTTAGTTGCTAAACTTGTACCAAGAAGAATGTATCATTAAACACCTCCAAAAACTCTGGCCATGTAATAGTATCCTCCGCTCTACCTGCAAAAGTTGTTTACATTTTCAACCTCCACCATTCTGTGCAAAGCCCCGTAACTGGTAAGTAGCCAGAATCACTCTGTCCGTTGATGGACACCTCATAGTAATAAAGACTCTCTCTATTTCATGTATCCAGTGTTCAACTGTATCTGGATTGGGTCCCCCCTGTGTAAGTAGGTGACTGCAACCTCAAAAATCTTTCAATCTGCATGGTAGGTTCCTCCACTGGTCGCACTGGTACTACTGGTGGCACAGGTACCACAAGGGGTACCTCTAGTACTCCTGGTGGTGGTGGGGGTGGTATAACTGGTACAGGCTCTGCCTCCTCAACAATCTGAGGCCCTGCTGCTACTAGCTGAACTGGACCCTACTGGTCTAACCTTGTCCTTATTTCGGTTATGCTTTCCCATAGCCTCTCAATCAATTGATGTGTTGTTTCTTTCAGCTCATCTCCCCCACCTCCCCAGTTTCTCCTATCAGTCATCTCAAATTCATGCACAAACAACATTCCAACCACACATATACTAATAAATCAATACGAAACCAGGGGCAACTACTAGCAGTGGGCTAATGTAGAAATCAAGCTATGTAATCTCTTAGTTCCTTCATATTTTCACAGACCTTGCTCTGATACCAACTGTGACGTACCACGTCGTTCAAATCCGTTAACCTAATAACGAGCTTGATCCGACTCCGCCTCCCGCGAACAAGCCTCGCCAGGGATATCAACACACATGTCCATGGAAATATAAAAGAACACACTGAATATATATAAGATTGAACATTTCACACATATTTACAAAGGATTTACATAGCCAAATTTCAACAAAAGTCAACTCAAGTATAGAAGCCTGGGTATACCCCGGGGCAAAACAGAAAAGTAAATTACACTGTTGGAGGTGTGGACCCAGCACCACTGTGATGCGGCTTCGGACTAGAAGACGGATGTGAAACCTCAAATCTCCCTCACCTGAAAGTAGTAAGGGGTGAGCCTCACGAGTCACTGGCTCAGTGGGAAAACTCCCTCAAAAGTGCGTGCAAACCACAAAACACAAGAGAAATAGGAGTAAGGCACGGTTATATATAACTAGCAATTCTACCTGAGCATGGAACTATAATCACAATATATAAATAAAGTTAAACTAGCAACATGATTTCAATTTTCATAAATAAAGGGTAAACCACACTCAGAAGCACGAGCCAAAGAAGGGTAAGGCTAAACACGAGTCACGAAGACTCATTCGCGACACCAACTACAAACCCGAACAAGCAACACAGGTCTACCTCTCAGCCTCGCAGCCAAGGACGAAAGGTCCAGCTGCCGCTCCACCACAACGGAACCAACAAGCTGTGGAGACCACACCTCACCACAACTGCAACTCACACGGCTGCAGCTCCATGCCTGGCACCTTTAAGGACTCCGGCCCGAGCTCCTTAAAGTGAGACACTGGAAAAAGGACTAGCTGGGGACCAGTATGTCTACCGGTGTCCGTCCCCCAACCAAGAGCACGCTACAAGCAACTAAGAACACCCACAACACACAAGCCGCTGTCCCATTGTCGTCTTTCCCTCAGCCGGACGTACAACTCAAACTACGGAGTGAGGGCGTCTAGGAAGACGACACAGACCCTAGTGGTACACAAGTACCGGAACAAAATCCCGAGCACTATGTGCCTGGCACAAAAACCCAACTTGCCTCGCACGCAAAACCACGTAAACTCGGTAATTCCACTTACTACAATTGCCAATGCACCGCTTACTAACCATTGCACGCAAACCAACTTTCATACGGACCCATACATGAAGGCAACTCATAGCACCATGTAGGCAAGCCAGGGTTCAAGTAGCAGTCTTCTAAATCGCGACGGACACAAAGGTCTCTATTTGAAGATTGAATCGCGACGGGGGTTACCGTCGCGATACAGACTGAAATGCAACGTCTGGATCCATCACGTTTCAGCTGCAGAAACCCTACCCCAAAACCCATTCCGGGAGATGTTCAAACCACCCTGCACAACACTTTTACATGAAATCTTACAATGAAATAAAGTCCTACGCATGCATCCTACATCCCTTAACCCATTTCACACAGTAAAAACCTTTATCATGGTCTGTTTAAATAAAAAAGGAGAATAATTCCCCTACCACACGAAGAACACGAAGAATGCGTAAAACGGCTCTGCCCTGGCATTTTCCATGCTCCGCACAACCTCCTCACGCTGGAAACACGCCAAACTGCACGCCGAGACCTCCAAATCGCCAAGAAAAACTCCACATGAACCTCCCCCACGGCTGAGTAGTGTTTCCTGCACTGCTCGGCCTAGGTCAGCCAGCCTCAACGCACAATGAAAATTACGATGGGTCGCGTCGTTGCATTTAAATCACAACGGGTATGTCCGTCGCAATTCAAAGCGACGTCCATGCATGCGACACGCGGCGCGTATGCAGACGCGCACCCTGGAAAGCGGCATCCAAAATGCGACGACCTGGGCGGTCGCGATTCTCAAAATCGCAACGCCTATGTTGGCCGCGTTATGAAAGTCGCTCCAGAGGTTGGTTTGGCCTAGTTTCCCAAGCTCCCAACCCACACAACATGTACAAACCATACAAAACTCAATATATGGCCACACACTGGCCACTTAATCCACTAAGCTACGATCCGAAGAAAATCAAGACGTTACAGAGGGTCTGGTGGGAGAGGGCTCGGCTTGTAGCTCTCTCCCACACCCTCTACCTTAATAGAGGGTGGGTGACCAACTCCGCATGGCCTCACATCGTACAGCCATGCGATGTACGGATAGGAGTACAAGCATCCATGCATGTCTTGACGACAATATAGGTTGTCGCCAATCAGAGTTGGAGACATAGGTCAATGTCGCTAAGATTCTCTTGGCGACAGTCGATCTTGTTGCCAGTAGTCTGGCGACATTCGACTATGTTGATAGGACCATCCTAGCGACAGTCGATCCTATCGCCAGGATTGTCCTGGCGATAAATTGCCCTTGTCTCCTCCTTGGTCAGAAAATGAGCCTATTAGGTAACTCTTATCCAATCCTTTATCATCGCATTGCCCCACCTTTTTCGTGTGACCCTCTAGGCCCAATATCGAACTGGCCGTAATTTGCACCGTCAGAACCCTTCTGACTTAGAACTCTTTTTGATTTAGTGAATTATTATCTCCATAATAATTCACTCAACTCATCGACTGTAGGCATATTAAGCTACTACGTCATAGTCTCCAAATAGTACATGGAGATCAAATCCATTGAACCTTTTTGTCCTCAATTACCGTATACCTATAGTCCCTTATCCAACTAATAGCCCCGAGACCATATATAAGACATGGTATTGACAAGTCTATATGGAATCTATTTGATTCTTGCTTTAATCGAATTCTACCGGAGAACTCTTTCTCTCTCAATCAACTAACCCTGGCTGGAGATTTGTTTGAGCAAGAACGTACATGATATTCCTCTCATGACACCGAGAGTAGATGATCATTTATTGACACACAATTACCTTCGTAAGGTTGGCTACCATTCAAATAAGACATCTTTGGTGTCTCAAGCCAAAGACTAGTTACACAACTGAGACTACGGAATCGTTGTCTGACAATCAGGTATCGTTAACCATACAACATTTCAAGAGCGAATCATTCAGTGAACTCATTTTCCAATGAGCACCTGTATCATATCACTATTGTCTCAACACAAGTAGCTATGTGACCAGCTACCTCCATCATATAGATGGGTATATGGCATACTAGTTTGTCCGGTTATCTCGAGTCCCTCTTGAGTAACTTATGATCAGGAATATTTAGGATTTGTGTGTAAAGAGGACTATTTCATTATTATAATCTCATCATGATCCTAATCTCATTATAGAGACTCATGGACATCACATATAACATAATCTCATGCATGTAATATAAGTGAGAAAATGTCATTAATATTATTACCAAAAGAGATTAGTATAATATTACAAGTGACATCACAATATGTGAGTTGCTTGCAGGACCTAATAAACTAGCAGTGATGACCTCTTCTCACATACTGTCCTCGGGTTCTCTGGCATCTTCTTTGCATTGGGGAGGGGGGCCCTCTATTTCTTAAAGAATCCTCCTCCCCCTCCGGCATTGTCTCCAGCTTCGTCTGGAGGGAATTCTCCCCGTCAAGACATTTTGTCTGGGATCTCTCCCAATTTTGTTCCTCCTCCCCATAGGAGATATGTTTCACCTGCTCGGCAGTGTTCTTCCACATTGGCAGGGAGGTCGTCCCTCCAGTTGGCGTCATCCGACTACGACATAGTAGCAGTCTTTGTTGTTCATTTTCTGGAGGCGGTTCCCCTTTTGTTACTGCATTTCTTCTCCCCGTAGGAGATCTGTTTCACCTGCTCAATGGTGCTCTTTGGCATCGACAATGAGGTGGTCCCTCCAGTCAGTATTGTCCGACTGCGACATAGTAGCAGTCTTTTGTTGTTCATTTTCTGGTGGTGGTTCCCCTTTTGTTACTGTGTTGTGTAGGAAGGTCAATGATCCGGCGCCGCTTTCAGCAAGTCAGTTCCCTCAATCCTCGTTTCAAGGTTCATGGCTCAGTTATGGTGGCCATCTTTAGTTCGGCAATGTCGAGCTCCCCCCTTGGCGATCTTGGTAACTAGGGTGGCACTTCCTCTTGTCGGATCCCCATTAACCTTTGGCGTGCTTCCTCGACAACCTAGTGCGACGTCGTCCGACATCTATAGCGTTATTTGTGGCACCATTGTCCACTCCCCTATGTTTCATCTCATCTGATCGATCGCCTCTTGGCAGCATGTCGC
>CM024761.1:11463507-11588651 GCA_014218235.1 Colocasia esculenta
AAAAGTAAGCACATTATTGGTGTTTTCTTTGAGTTCTTTCACTAAGCGTACTTTTGCACTCTACCTTATGATGTTAAATGAGAGTGTGGAAGTCAAAAGTGAATTCACTCAATTGCTCACCGAAAAATTTGTTCAGTTTTAGCAGAGAATAGAAGAGGAAAGAGACGTAATTAGTTTCACTTTCTTTCAATTTTTTGTTATTTAGCCTTCTATATCTTTTGATAAAGCATGTTTCATCAAGTTTTGGCAATTCCTTTGGGCCTCTCATCCCAACTCTTTATTCACTTTTCTCCCAAGTGATTTGAAAGCCAACGTTAAATTGTCATATGAAAGTGGAAGGATAATATAACATAACACCCCTTGCATCGTCCAGAAGTCACTTGAGAATTGACATTTCAGGCTATCTACCTAACTTTCTACCCTCTAACAAAAGATGAAAGCACACCAAAACTAAATGACAGCAAACAAACACACAGATTGGATATGTGTAAGATATATAATATGCATAAAGATATAGTACTAAATTAGGCTCCACCCAGTAGCATTTCCTAGACACCTAAGCACAAGGTGGTGGCTCAGTCTTACTCCATTGGTAAACTCAACAACAGTGGACCAGCCAAATCCTTCCATGCAAGTTTTCAGACTCATGAATAAATGGGATTGTTGACCCAAAGATTTTTCACACCTGTTTTTTTTTTTTTTGAAAAGTGGATAGTACAACTAGTATATTAAAGAAAATGGGGAAAATGTTGGAGAAAATAATCATTTACATCAAACATGCTGCAGAAAATTAATTTAGCAGTACAGTTGCCAAAGAAAATCATTTTCTTACAAAAACAAGCTTCAGAAAATTAATTTTTCATCAAAAAATTCACAGAAAATCATTTTCTTACATCAAATATAATCTAGAAAACCAACTTTGTGGGAAGATCAAATTACTTTCATATATTGTTTTCTTGTTTGATCCTGTATCATATGAAGACCTACTCCATACCTTCTGAAAATTCACCAGAATAGCCATTTAGCATTTTGGCATGTTACATTTTACTAGTGAAATGTGGTTCCAGATTAGTGAATAGAAAAACCTGATGTCAACCAAGAACATAGCAAGGATGGTTCCATCTTATGAAGATCCTTCCTTTGTGAAAAGAATATAAATGAAATTGAAGGCTTCCTCTACCTGGTCAGCTGTTGGCCTTGCATCTGCATCCTTCTGAAGGCAAACATCTATGAATGAGCAAAATTCTGGAGAGAATGAGCCTTTGGGAGGTGTTGGTGATGGGTCATACAAAATCTGCAGTACACGATCAAATGTTGAGTGAGAACTCACACCTTTCAGATTCTCATAAAACAAAAAATATATATACAAAAAAGAGGCAAAGCATAATCCCTTCTATTGATCTTTTGCTATGTCAGTGATAAGTAAATGGTGAATTGTGTGGAGAAACCAACTGAACTCTGCTACATTATTCATCAAGCCCATCAATGTTTACCACCATATGCTGCCACATCGCCAAAAGAAAAAGAGAAAATCCTATGCTTCTTTCCTTCTGGCAAGGATCCATCCTCAAGCAAGAAGAAGATGTTTAAAGGTTGACTATTCAACAATTTTGCTCAGAAGCGCATAAGGGCATATATTGGTTGGTAAGTCTATACACACAAAGTGAATTTCATGACACCATCTCTAGAACAAAATTTTTCATGTTCTGACAATAATTATAAGTTACCCTCACTATACATATAAACCTGGCTTTCCAATCTCTCAAGCGGGCATTTCTTTCCCTTCTCTATTGTACTACTATTTCAAGCCTCTGCTTAGTTGTATGATATAAATAGCCAATACTTCCAAAGTGTCGATTCAGTTTGTTCTTTCCCAAGTATCCCCACATGATTTATTCATGTTTCAACATGCGCCATGCACATTTCAAATGGACTTCCTTTTTCCTGCTCCAGACAGGATCTTCCCAATTGTACTGTAATGCCTTCGTTAACCCTCTCAAGCATGAGGAGAGACAATAAGAATATCAGAAGTACTGTGCAAAGTAGAGGGAGCTACGAATGGACTGGAAACAAATATATAGAAATAAGCATCAATACAAATAAGAGTTGCCTATGCCCACCAGGGGAAAAATAATAATGCTGACTGCAATTCTTCACAATAAATTCAACCAGATATTGTAAAAACCATATCATGAAATAAGAAAGAAAACTAATGACTACTCTCACCTGTAGCATGAGATTAACTGGGCCATCAGTTGCCGTATATGGAAATTCTCCAGTACCACATTCAAATAAGGCTAATCCAAGACTCCAGATGTCAGCAGGGTAAGAATAGCTCTCATTCCGAATTCTCTCAGGTGACATGTATGTTACAGTTCCAACAAATGTAGCACACTGGAAGACAACATTCAAAGAAGTATTAGGCAAGTTTAGTGTAAAAATCAATGATGCCAAGAACTGATGGGGAAGACCACATAGAAAGATGTGCTTCTAAAAAAAGCATAGTTATGCATATTTTTCCTATCAAAGTAGAATAAATCAAATGAGCTAACCTTAAGTTTGACCTCAGCAGAAGAAGATTTTGTTTTTGTTTTTAATTGTGAGGCAACAGCAGATTAGATATTACATACCATAGCAACAGAGTTCTCCAAGCCAGCACTTATGCCAAAATCTGTTATCTTTGGTTCTCCCTTGAGATTTATAAGTAGATTTGCAGGCTTTATGTCTCTATGAACTAAATGCCTTACTCAATGCAAATAGCTTAATCCCTTTACAGAAGAAGAATGACGGAGAATTAGAGAAAAAGGCATGCTGTGATAGCTCAACCGAGGCAGATAGGAACTCAAAATTAGTTCTTACATGCAATAGTTTTTGGACCATACATGAAAGAATTGGCTCAGGAATAAACTTCCGCACCCGTAGGACATCTGCAAGAGATCCTCCATCCATGTATTCCAATGCAATACTTATTTGCCCTGAATCAGGAGTGTAAAAGGCTCCATGAAACTCCACTAGTCCCTCATAACATGGTGCCTCGCACAAAGTTCTTATCTCATTGAGAAGTTGCTGTCTTTTCTCCTTGAAATTGCAAACAAGAAAACATAAGAAAAACTATTAATTGTTGTACACTGAAATTTGTTTTTTTTTTGTTTTTTAAATAAGGGGAACAGCTACTCTTGGTCCTGAAAACCAACAAGAATAGAATCAAGAAAATCAAAGAAAGGCTAAACATTTAGAATTAACATAAACCTTTTCAAATATGTTTATCTTTTTCAGTGCCAGGATTCGATGAACAGGTATATGAATAGCTCTCTGGACAACACTGCTTGCCCCATACCCTATGGCTCCAAATACATGCATCTCACTGGAAGCACATTGGTATGTCCTTTCACTTGTGTCTGGTTTGTCAATAAGCCCACTGCTCCATTTCTGCAGGCCAAGCTCGTTGATGTTGTATACACCACAGGATTGGCTCAACAGATTCACTGTACTACCATCTGAAAGCTTTAAGAATAAAAAAAACAATATCATGCCCGTGAAAGCTCTACAGCAAGATCATATAAGTGACTTTCATGTCTACCAGTCACCAGAGTCCATCATGTCTGTCATATACATCACAAGTTGAAACATTAGATGGAAATCCTAAAGTCCAGAGACTGTTTACATCAATTGAGCAATGCAGAGCTCTCCAGTACAAAGTCCAAACTTTACACGATTTCTGAGAATAAATAACCAATTGCAAGAAATTTCCTTTAGTTTGCATGTTGGCCCACATGCATACAACATGACCGACCTTTCCTTTGTTTCAGCAAACCTCTTTTGTGATGCAGGACAAGCAGTAAACTTAAAACATCTTACCATATAGGATTCACTTGGATCTGATGTCATTCCATCTGGAAATCCTTTGTCAGCATCAAACAGGGGCTGCAATTTCCTTTTCAACTCTTCCAAACCAGCCATTTATTTTTAGAGCTGCATTCTACCACAATAATGGCAAATGTATCTTTGCATTGGCAGAGCAACAAATGCCCGTAGATTGTAAACCTAAATTAGTCCCTCCTTGTCAGAAAAGAAATTGAAGTAAAAAAAACAGGTGCAAAACACTTAGCAAATTACATAGAAACAAGAAGAATTCACATTAAATCAATGACAAAATAACTGGAAGAAATGGAAAGGAGAAAACTTGATCGAATTTGTCCATCTTGTATTGTAACAACAAAGATGGCCAATCATTCAACTGTAATCTCAATAAAAGGATGTTCACAAGGGATGATTAATAGTACATGATAAATCATATCATATTCAAACTAGGCTGCTCTTCCTTTTTTGTTCTGGATGTTGGCACTCGAAGAGCAGAATACAAACAACAGAACTGTGTGTAAAGCGACCAAAACTACTCTCTCCTTATTTTAACAGTATTAGGCATCACGTTCCTCAATCGAAGAGATATCTTTAGATTTCCCATGTTCCTCTGCTACAGAATCCTACAAGCAAGCACCCAAATTTTGATAAGCATGCTGTTAAACTAGAGAGTGGAGGTTGGAAATCTCCCCTCTCATCTTGCCATGAGAACATGCTATTCCTGGAAATGAAGCCCAAATGCTTGTCAGCATGAGAACAAACTTACAAGTTACAACACCCCTTCCACGACCAGAGTTAATAGATGGCAAACACTATGAATATTTAGGGAACAAACCCAAGCCATGCAGCTGCCTGTACAACAGGGGCAATGTGTGAAATTATTAGTAGAGCTGAACCTTATTATTAAATTGCCAAGACGTGAAAAGAATTCTGGTCAATCTCTCTGGGCCACTTTGAAAATGAAAGAAGCTAAGAAATAAGATGAGTTACTTAGTTTTTGGAGGTTACTTGCTTTAGTTTCTATCACGAGAAATTCAGTTGAGACTAAGTTATTACAAAACAAACCAGAATATCTGAATACCTTATTCAACCAAAAAACATCACAGTTACTCAATCTAGAATTTGTTTTTACTATCAGTTTTATTTTTTATTTTTTTTATTCTGTGTGCTATAAAATTACAGTAATCAAACCAAAAACTATACAAAAAGTTACAGTAATCACCAAAAACTTACCTTTTCAGCTATAGCTCATCCACTGTAACTCATTTGATGATCACAGAGGCCCTTAAATAAAAATAACACGATTGTATATCCAAAAACCAGTCAGCCAGTTCCAATCTGATCCCTACTCAGACCAAAAACTGGCTGATCGCGGAAAAGGATGGTTAGAAATAGACCATTTAACCGTATAAAAGAGGGTTAAAAAAAGAAGAAGAGAAAAGAATAACAGGCCAAATAACCAACACATATTGTTGTGGCAGCTAAAAGCAGGTAGCATTAGGGACTGGCAGTCTTACTCCCCTCTCCTCAACCACCTCTGCTACTTCTTCCGGTAGTATCACTTGGGGACTAGCAGCTACATATTTCCGCAATGAATTGGGCCTTTAATCAAACCAACAAAGAATTCTAATTTATACACCTCGCAGCTGGTATCTAATTTATAAATTAATCAAAGAATAGCCGCACATGCCACCATAATCAAAAAGAAAAAGAGAAAAAGATTCAACTTTCGAACAGATCTTTCGCCGTCCTTGATCAGGATTGTCCAATTTGGATTACCCTATGGCTCATCCAAGCCCAACCAATCGCACAACATAGAGCATGACAGTTAAAAACACAAAAGGACATGAAAGGGGAGCAAAATGGCAGATCGAGCACATCAGATGACCACTGAGGCGAAAAACCACACAGCGCATACCTCGTACAGCACCGAAGAAGGATGCGTAGCCGAGGTGAGCGGCAAATCCGCGAGGGGGAAGAGAGAGAGAGAGAGAGGTGTCCGGGGCGAGTCTTCCTGTCGGAAACCGTCCGAGTTCGAAGATCTCCTCAACCTGGATGATTGGGTCGGTTTTCCGACCCGAACGTGGCGAGAGCGGCCCGGGCCGGGAAGAACCTGGTCCGAGCGCATCGTGGCAACAAGAGAAGCAAGTGGGGATGACTTCGGATTCGATACCACTTTCTCATTTCTCTCGAGAATAACATTGGGAATGGGAGGTTTTGAAGAAAAATGAAATGTTAGCTGCATGGATGGATAGTAGTTACCGATCCACCTAACAGAAATATTTATATTTTTAAATATATATATTATTTTATAAAATTATTTATTATTTTTATATATTATTTATTATTTTTATTAAAAGTGACAAATAATAAATTAAAGATGACAAATAGAGAATAAATAAATTTTATATTGAGAATACAAATATGCATAAAAATAAGGGAGAAAAGATGATGGGATCACTCACCACATGCATGGTCCAATGGCGTCCATGTCAGGCAGTTTTAGTATTAATCTTAGACAGAAAATAAGAATTTCTCTTGAACAAAATATAGAGAACTGAAATTGATCCAAGGTGTGATTGGGTCACTAGAGCTGACAAGGCTGAGCTCGTCAAATGTCAAGGTGAAAACTTAAGAAGCATGATGAGGTGAGGTCTTTTAGAGAGCTCAACCAAAGAGTCTTAATCGAACTATTGTGGTGGAGGGTATGATCGAGTCCGATCATAACATATCGAGGCCCCTTGAGCCAAGGTGGTAGGAAAGAGTTAAGTCAGACCAAAGTGTCTATTGAATTAGTTATAGAATATTTAATGGGTAATTAATGTGTACTTGAAATCTAATGGCCCTTTGATAACCTGATAGCTTATCCACGAATAAACTATCTATGGATAAGATTTATGAGGTTTGGATTTGGCAATAAAGTTATCAAGACCGCTCACTTTATCATATCTAAGAGGGAGAGTTATGAGAATTTATCATATTTATTGATGATAAAGTCTTAATAAATTATCTGGATTAGCAAATCAAGTCTCAATTTATCAAGACTTATAAACCTTTTTTTATTAGGGGTTATCCAGTTATCAAAGATACCTAGTATAGGGGCCTTTTATAGAGGGACAAGTGTTTGCTTTATGGGATATTCGATAAGCCTTGTCAATTGACAATGGGTGATAGATGCCACATAACCTTGACACTTAGCAGGCAAAGCTGACATGGTAGGTGTTACGGTATGTGTAATTGAGGTCGGCTCATGCTGTGGTGACCGCCAGGCGACCAGCGTGAGGCATCCGAGCCGAGACGACTAAGCCAAGGGACCGATATGAGGTCCGCTTAGCCGACCTGGGACGCGTGCTCTGAGCTCCTGATGACGTTGTCTGAGAACCTGTAAAGTCCACCGAGGGTTCTCGGTGGAGAGACACTCCGACGCTCAAGTCAGTAGCTAGTCGAGAAGAATGACCTAGCCTAAGGAGTAGAACAATGTACCAGCGTCTGGATAGTGTCTGCCTCTTTTATAAGGGGAGGGTCACCTAGGGAGACCATAGGCGACTCAAGAATGGCGTAGTAGTTATTGAAACTATCGCCTCATCAGTTGCCATAACCGACCCAGATCAGGTTATGGGCTTTATGGTGCCCGTTATTGGACACACAATCCATGGCCAGTCCGAATGGGCATCGCGCGGGAATTACGCGAGCCACGCTTCGAGAATCCCGCGGACACGTGCTCCGTATCAATCAAGGCTGAGCTAGGTATTCCTTGTCCTTGGCTGAGCTAAGGCGGTTGACTCAAGGAGTGTGAAAAAGTCATTCTATGCCATCTGACTTGTCGGACTAGACGACAACAGAATCTGGTTCCAACCACGTCGGGACGTCAACTCTGATACTTTGTGAGGTCGGCCTAGCCGAGGCTCTGGCCGACCTGTGAGGACCCCCAGTATCATTGGCCTCCCAGGTTCATGTCGGACCACTCCGGTGGGCCGAGGGTGTAGCTGTTGTCTGGAATTTCTTAATCGACGACACGTGTCTGGCCAGTGGCTCTTCCAATCCACGTGTCTTGCTTCGCGTCGCATCGCCAAGCTATCAGTGCCAGCCTGCATAGAGTCACATTGTCATGCTGTCAATGCCAGCTTGCACTTCACGTACTGCCAAGTACCTTTGACTATTGTGTGCGATGCCAACGGTCACGTTGCCCCCCTCGACTCCCGCACACCATCATGGCACTCCTCGCTAATGGCGCCAGTCAAAATCTAAGGCGACGCTTGGTCGCCAATCTAGGTTCGCCATGTGCCAAGATCTGGACCCTTACCGAAGACGATGAATATCAACCATTGGAGTCTACTGCCGCTAAGCCACCCTTGCTCTCGTGCGCAAGCTTTCATCAAACGACCAGCCGATGAGCTGACGATCTTTGATCCAACCTTCAAGCTTCCATCATCAACCTTCATTCTCCACTTGCTTCCTTCAGAGGTAAGCGATGAGCTCTACCTCATCCAGCTCCTTCACGTCTTCTACCTCCGACCCTCGCCTTCGAGAGGGTTTCTCATCTGGAGGTTCTCCTTTCAAGAACTCCTCCACTTCGGCGCCATCCAAAGGGGCCTCGCCTCCTCATCCTTCTGAGACAAGGATGTCCCTTTCAGAGGCTTCTCGGCTCGACCTTCATGTGTCGACCCCGTCGAGTAGTCTTTTACTCTAGAGGTTAGTCCTAGGTCCTATGTACCCAAGAAGCCTTCTTCCCACATCTCGAGGTCACGTCGGCAAGCCGACACCGTAGCCGACGTAATGTGTGACAGCGACGACGAGACCTTCCACTGGATGAAAACCCACCCTAGTCTCGAATTTCCCAAGGGCTCCGTTTTGTATTCTTCCAAGAAACTCCGAGCCAACTACACCATGGAGGGCAGAGTTTGCATCTACTTCGAGGCCGTCCGAGTAGGCCTTCGGTTCCCTTTGCATCCTTTCATCATCCTTCTTCTTTTAAAGCTAGGAGCCGCTCCTTTGCAACTGACCCCCAACTCTTGAGGTCGATTGTCGGCTTCTTGTTAGTCTGTGCCTTGGCTGAGATCCTTCCAACCACTCATCTTTCCTTCTATTGCTCTCCATGAAAGCCTTCGGGGACTGGTTGTATTTCGCAACTCAGTCAGGTCGGAAAATTCTTGGCCAAATGTTGAACAACTCCTATATTTTATCATTTATTTTGGTGATAACAAAACCTATGTTTATCTTAATAATATCATCAATATATTTCATATCATGTTTCTTCCATGAATACAATATATTCTTGCATTATCACACTAAATTTCAACTCCGTCATATCCGAAGTTTCACTTCAACCGACAACATTAAGTTCTGTACATCTGAAGTTTAACTTTGTCATATCTCATATTTTGGTTAATACAATTGCTTAATTAATGAGTGCATAACCATCTACATATATAATCTTCAAATGCACTATATAGTATCACAAAAAATGTATTTTATAAACCTATATTGGATAGCACATATGTTCTTCTGTTTGCTCAAATTTTTTCTAAGTCCACACTAGTATATATATATATATATATAGACTCTTGGAAAGTCGAAGTAGTCCCACTCCGACTCCTGGAAAGTCGAAGTATGATATCGACTGTTGAACAAACGAAGTTCAACTCCGACTCCTGGAAAGACGAAGTGGTTCAACTCCGACTCTTAGAAAGTTGAAGTAGTCCCACTCCGATGCTTGAAAGTTGAAGTGTGATACATACTCCAACTTATTTATAGTCAAAGTTTCTATACTTAAACATCGATTGCCTCTATATTTCAAACATTTCAAATATTTGTGGTGGCAACTAAAAAATTCATATGTACTTCACATGTTATCTTATTATTTCTCTGTCTGACTGAAGATCTTTTTGTTGTCTATCCTTCAAGGTAGGTGAGATGTTGTCAGCATAAAATAAGGACTCCTACCTTCCCGCTAGACAAAAAGGGTCGTACCTAACATGCCTGAATGTCAGCAGAAAACATGGAAGTAAGGCAAGATATGGGCCTTTTGTCAGAAGACATTTTTAGTCTAACTCTATCTTCTGTGCCTACAGATATCTAGACTTCTCTCTACACCAAGTATCTGTTAGATAGAAGAAGAAGAAGAAGAAGAAGAGTAGATAAAGAAGAAGATGAGCAACGATTAGAAGAGTTCTAATAGATCTCTTCAACGGATATATTCAAGCTGCTCCATAAAAGGATGAAGCAAGGATGAAGAACACGACATGAGCCTTCCTGAAAATTTCTAAAAGAGTGTACATCTTGTAACGCCCCAAAATTTTATTTATTGAAAAATTGTGAAGATTTTGATTGTTAATATAACTACTTTCATGAGATGTAATTAACTTTAATTTATGATTAATTTATATTAATAAATATTATTCCAATGTCGTACTCAGAGGTACTCTGTCAGGGCGACACCAGAATTCTGTAACGAAATTAAATTCGAGAACACCATAATTTTCAGAAAAATATGCTGATATTAGAATATAAATATCCAGATTGTTGACGCGCATATTTCAAGATTAAGTCGACGTAATGATTTTTTGGGCATTTTTGTTGGGTGAAAAATAAATTCTAAAATTAAAATAAAATTACCATAATTTGTAAAACTTCTTATTAGCTTATGGTTGAAATTTCAACTTGAATGGACACCATTTGAGTACAAAAATTAGGAATAATTGGGCCAGCTGAATGTTTACCCATTTACGGTAACCATTTTCTTATTAATCTTTGCTTTACGTAACCATGGTTACGTAGGCTTCTATCACATGGGGAGCTACACGTTTTTCTTATACGTGTCAGCCTTGAAGGTTGCTTGGTAACTGTTTCTGTAAAAACCAATGGGTTTTTACCACAACACATGTATGGCTACGTGCCATACATGCATGGGAAGCCTGGGGGTTATATAAACCTTCCCTGAACCCATCGTGTGAGTTTTTTCCACCATTTGCCCAGTCTCGCTGATGCTATTGATGTTGCCATTGCGTTGGGAGCTGCTGCTATTGCTTTGCCATAGCTGCTGAGCTGCTCCTACTATAGCTGATGTTGCTACTTCTTCATCCTTCGCACCTACCGTGCTGCTACAACAAGTCTTTCTGCTTCTTCTTCTTGCTACTGTTAGTTCCTTCATTGGAAGAGGAGAAGGACCTTTGTCTTTCTTAAATCAAGTAGGATTTCTCTCCTTCTTGTCTCCTTCTTTGCTAAGAACCTTGTGTTTAAGTGTCTTACCATGTACCTGTTTTGATTTGTATTGTTGAAACCAGTAGAAATGGTTTTCTTTTCTGTAATCACCTCTCCTTCTTTTGTTAGAATCCTGAGTCTGAGTGTATACCATATTCACACCTTGATTTGTGTTATGTAAAGGTCATTAGTATGCCTTTCTGTCCATTGTGTCCATGCTTTTGGCTAATGCTCATGTCTTAGCCAAGTATACTTATGAGAACTTCTTACTAGATGCAAGGAAAATCTCTTAGAGGGTTGTATATACAATAATCTTCCTTTCATAAGTTTTTCATGCACCCATGTTGTAGGATTCTTCTTCTTCTTTTTCTTCTCTTCTGACTGTGTTTTGGAGAACACAGGATGTGTCGACACACATTTGACCTGTGTCGACACAACTGTCTTTATCTCTTCTGACTGTGTTATGGAAAACACAGGATGTGTCGACACACACTTGACCTGTGTCGCACATACTTGACCTATGTCGACCACATTTGACCTGTGTTGACACAACTGTTCTCTTCTCTTCTGACTGTGTTATGGAGAACACAGAATGTGTCGACATACACTTGACATGTGTCAACACACACTTGACTTGTGTCAACACAACTGGCTTGACAAACCAAGTAGTGTCGACCTGTCTTCAACACAACATATACCACTGTGAGGGATCATTCTTTTAGCTATGGATTGTTCTTAAACAACTAAAGTTTGATTGTTTCCTACATGGCTACAACTTTTTGGAGTCATTGTTGTTAATCCCTAAACTTTGTTACATGTGAGATTTGAGTACATGTGTACCATAATTGAAAGGTTAACAAAATAATGTGATGACACCTTTGGGTCTTTGGACTCATTGAGATATGCCTGTGCAATGGGCTGATCCAATCCCGAGAGAAGCACCTGAATTCGTTTACTGGTCGTATAAAACAATAATGGATCTCTTGGATGTTTGGCATTGCATCATACTTGCTTGATTGGTCATCATATTTCTTTATCATGAGTTGAAATGTACTTGAACCAGAACTGATTTTTATCTTGAACTCATTTCTATGCAATTTAACACAGTACTCTTGTTCTACAATTGTTATCTAATTGACATGGTTATACAATCATCCTTGATGTTCAGCAGTGCTACCAATTAAGTTTCTTGCTCAATTCTTTAGTTATCTGAATCCTTTTGATTAGAAGGGTGAATCCTACAGGGCACAATTGCTCATTCAATTTTACTTTTTCAAGTGATCAAGATAAGCGTAATGCTTAAGGGGGGGTGTGCTGAGCAGGACAACCAGTCCTCAGAAATCCAACATCTTTACTTTCCTTAGTACTGTAGGAATAGAATGTAATTAAGTTTTCTTCTTCTTACTCCTCTTATGGATAGTAATGAGGAGTAATATGTAATTAAGCTTCCACTATGACAATGTTAGATGAATAAAACATAAGTTCTATTTCTTGAACCTATTTTCTGTCATTTTCGATAAATAGACATTTATTAGGACGTGACAGATAATTTGGTATCAGAGCCTAGGTTCCGTAAACTTAGGGAATGACCAGTGAGTTGGGGTAGAAATCTGGGATTAATTATAAAGGTAATAGTGATTTGTATATGTGTATATACTTAATTTGTTGTTTGCTACAGAATGATATGAATGCTCAGAACGACTAGTGTCTGCAATGGAATTACTCTGACAAGATGTGGAGTTATATGCTCAGGCCCAGAGGGAGGTGCATGTACAGATAAAGGAGAAGAGTTGAACCTAACTGTGGGCGCATTTCTGGCGGGTAATCCCCGTGCCTCTTTGGAGACCATGACCCAGATAATTAGCAATCTGAATAGTCTGAAGCTGGGACAGGATATGCTGCTCCATCAGGTGGAAGGGTACTGGGAGGTACTGTCTGAAGCTGCAAGAGAGCTGGACCATGGGCCTGGGGGTGATCAGCAGCCGTTTATAGAGTCTGTTGCACAGACTTGAAGTCAACTAGGTATTAGGAAGTTACTTTTGTAACCTCTCTTTTTATTAGTAGTGGTTTGTGTATATAACTCTCATGTATATGTGTAATGAGAGGTTAGGATATTGATGGTGTTGTAATTATTTCGGCTTATTAAGGATGTTGTAAATATCTTTCGGCCTATTAGAACAAGAATGTTGATGTAATGTAATATTTTGGTTAGTTAATGAAAATTGTATGTTATGTGAAATTGAAAATTTGTATGTGATGAATGTGAGCATGGTTTGGGTAATGATATTAATGTATGCATTGTTGGTTGTCTCAGATATTTTCTCAAATTAATCATGGATGGAAGTGATGCAAATTGGAAGAAAATGGAGAGCTCAATGCATGACCTGACCCGAGTGATGAGGACAGTGGTTAAGAACAACACCCACAATGGAACAAATTTGTTTAAGGACTTCCGAAGTCTAGATCCTCCAAGATTTGTTGGTAGCACGGATCCGGATGAGGCCGAAGATTGGTTAAAGGATATTGAGAGAATTTTTAAGGTGATCTGATGTACAAAAGAGGATAAGATACGTCTAGCAACGTTCCAGTTGGATCGTGATGCCCGAGCATGGTGGGAATTGTGGAATCTACTCTAGAGGACCCAAATCAGGTTGGTTGGGAGAAGTTTGTGGAATTGTTCAATGATCAGTATTTCTCCGAGGTAGTTCAGGAGATGAAAGCTAATGAGTTTACTAGTTTAAAGCAACTCAAAATGATGGTGTCAGAGTATGAGGCACAATTTGCCCGCCTATCTAAGTATGCTCCTCATCTAATAGCCACAGAGAAGCTGAAGGCAAAAAGGTTTATGAATGGATTGCGTCCAAACTTTATTACTCAGTTAATGCCTCATTTGATTACCACATATTCTGAAATGGTTAAAAGAGCCTTCTCATTAGAAGCTGCCAATGATACCGTGGAAAAGATTAGAGGAAAGTACGGTGAAAGTTCTTTTGACCGTAAAAGGAAGTTTGAGACATGAAACCCCCCTAAAGTACAACAATCCACCAAGAAAGCAGGAAAAGCTCGAGGTGGGAATAAGGACGTTTGTTGACATTGCCATATCAGCGGACACAAGACTGAGAATTGTTGGCATAGGTTGGGTGCTTGCCTCCGATGTGGAAGTAATCAACATCAGATTCCTGAATGTCCCATGATGAAGAATGCACCAACAACCCAGAACCCCCGAGCCAAACAAGGACGTCTACAAGCTATTCAGGAAGTGGAACCTGAATCTTCGCAAGAGGGCGGACTTAATGAAGGTACACTTTTAGTAAACTCTAAACCTGCGTATGTTTTATTTGATTCAGGAGATACTCATTCCTTTATCAGTCAAGAGTTTGCTAAAACTTTAGGAATACAATCAGTTCCACTACCTATACAACTAGAGGTTGCTACTCCTCTAAGTGAGGGTAAGAAACTTAAGGAATATTACTCTGCCAGTCAAATTCTAGTCAAATAACATAATTTTCCGGGTGATTTGATATGCCTTGAGATGTGGGATTATGATGTAATCCTTGAGGTAGATTGGCTATCTAAATATCATGCAAATTTGGATTGTCAATTAAGACAAGTAACTTTTCTGGGTAAGGAGGTTTACTCTATGACTTTGGATAACCTCGTACAATAAGATTACCCATAATCTCGGCAGTTAAAGCATGCAAGTTAGTACAAAAAGGATGTCAAGGATATTTGGTTTCTGTGACATTAATAAATCAGAATACTACAGGATTGAAGGAGTATACTACAAGAGGTCATATTTCTCTCAAGCAAAATTAAATTAAACTCGTCCATAGATAGTCCATGATCCCCTCTTGCAAAGCCCCATGTTTTCCCCAATTTCTACCATGCCACTTAGGAGTATTTCATGCCCCAATTTCTGTCATGAACATGTACCCGAACCCACTTGTTTACCTTCAATCCATGCATACACTTGATCTCGTGCCTTGAAACTTTTATCATACATGCTCCATGATGTTAGGATTCAAATGATTATATGTTCCCCAATTTTTATTATATACCATCTTCGAATTAAATTGGATTCCATCACTGTGTATGATTTTAGGTCACCAAAATGTAACCTAATCAAAGCATGTCCATACCATGTCTATTTTCTAATTACTCGTTACTGTTGATATATATGCATGTCTATTTTCGTTTAAAACTAGTTTCAGAATTTTTGGACATGTATTCAAATTTTATGTTGAATTTTGAATGGCCCTGTGTCAAGCCATGGAAGATTGTACCGAAGTCCAAGGTGAACCAGTTCACCTTTAGGGGTTCGGCCAGACCCTCTAAGAACGCGACGGCTTGACCTGTCGCGATTCTCAGGCGGGTCGCGACAAAGAGCATGTCGCGACATGAATGCGATGGCTCGACTTGTCGCGTCTTCCTCCCTATACCGATTGCCAGAATGCGACAGACCCTGACGTCGCGTTCTTGGATCGATTGCCCGAATCACGACCGATCACCCCGTCTCGTTTTGTGCAACCCTCGATTGGCCTAAACCAGTTATAATGAACGCGACCGACCTACCCGTCGTGATTTGAAATGCGACAGGTACCCCGTCACGTTCTTACTGTGACAACCAGAACCTTAAATGTTCATGTAAACTATGTTAATAATGTCATGTAATCACTGTTTAACCCCTACCATGTACTGTTATGAAAAGTGATGACTTGTTTAATAATAATGGGTAATCTTCATATGATTTCCATTAAATAAAGCCATGTACACAACTATCTCTTGCTATCATAATTATCTTACACATGCACACACTATACATAAATGTTTGCTATGAGACCTTACCAAATTTACTCAATAAAATATCTAGTAATTAAGTGCAATTATTCATATAATTTCTTTATTATTTTAATTGAACTTATCTTCGCTTAATTCGCGTGTTGTATACTGCTATCGCGTCCCTCTACCTTCGAGCACTCAAGGCGTGACAGACAATTATTTTGTACACACTTCTATCTTGGCTTGGATGACCTCTCCGTTGGGAATACTCCTGACTGGACTAGGAACTCCTTGTCAAGGCCTCCGTAAGTATCCTTAGCTTTGGCGGACGTCCATTGCCGAAGAACGGGTTGTACCTTTAATACCTATTTTACCCTTAGGGATCAACATGATCTAACTACCATAGTTTGTTCTCTCTTACCTTGAGATCACGCCGAACCTCTGGCCTGTGTTCATAGCACGGTTAATGGGCGATTGTGACTTCTACCAAATTGCCGGCACACGACCATGTGTGTTGTGCAACTGTTATTATACTTTTATCGTTGTTTTATGAATATGTCCACATTCTCATCTACTGTCTCTACACTCTCATCTATTCATATTCTCTCTAGACTCTCATCTATTCGTCACTTACTCTGATCTATTCTTGGTACTCTACTTGGCCATCCTGTGATTGTCTAAGATAAAACATGATCAATGCCAGGCAACATTATAAAGGGCCGATCTGGTCCTGGGAGGTGCGCTCAAAAGGCTATAACTCGCGGGGGTTTAATGATCACGATGTTCGGCATGCATCCATGCATGACTAGCAAGATTTAATTTATGACAATCAATCAATCATTTTACTTGTACTCGTGGTTGAAAGAATATCGACCAAACATGCTATCGTGACTAGTGCACTTTTGTGCAACTATACATGCTATTTCGTTATATGGTCAATCTTTTATCATGCTTGTAAGACCCGGCTTCCCGGCTTTCCATCCGGTGTCTGTGATGACTGGCCACTAACGCGTCCGAGCTGGGTGACGCGTTAGTGTCGCGTCGTGGGTGTCCGACGCGACAGTCATCCTTGTCGCGACGAGCTTGTGCGTCACGTTATTGTCACACCCGGCTTTCCCGTCACCTCTTCGTGTCGCGCCCGGTCAACGGGTCACAATAGCTTTCTGTCATTTCGGTCGTCTGACGCCTGTCAGGTGGCATGCATGTCAGTACGACCTATCGCATTGTCGCGCGCGTCCTTGGGGGACGCGTTCTTGTCGCACTGCGTTGACCCATCGCGTTAGGTCCTTACGCGACGCTTCGCCCCGTCGTGTCTTGGTGCCGAAGGCATAAGGCTTGGTCGGTGACCCTTTCCCCTCTTTCCCTCTTTCCCCTCTCTTCTCCCCTTCCGGCGGTGCTCCGCCTCCCTCTTTCCCTTTATGTGTTTCAGGCGAGGAGGAGGGATGTACGTGTGTCCCGGCGTCGTGGAGCTTGCATGGAGCGAGGAGGAGGTGGCCATCCGACGTGAAGGGCCCTATTGGGTTCATTCTTCATTTAAGGTAGGGATTGCTTGAACCCTTCTCGATCTGGGTAGATTGGGAGCCCCTCGTGGTTTCTAGATAGCATTTCCTACTTCTCCATGCTCCCCTCCCCTGTGTGGTATGTGTGTGGCTTATGGGCGGCCTGGTGGAGCATCCCGTGGGTCTGCCTCTCTGCTGGTGTCGCGACCGCAGTGTCCGTCGCGACACCAGAAGAGGCGTCTGCCTGGTTGGGCGCGACTTATCGCGATGCGTTTGCCTGTCGCGATAAAGATCGCTGTCGCGACGCATTTTTCTGTCACGACAGGGTTGCTGTCGCGACGCGCTACCCTGTCGCGATAGGGTCGTTGTCGCGGTGCCCTTCCCCATCGCGATGGTATCGTGACGGCCTAGGGGGACGCGACAGTGCCTGTGTGTGCCTCGGGTGTTTTCGTGGTTCCGGTTGGTGTGTCGGCATGTACCCCAGGGCAGGCTTTGCCCTTAGGACCTTCTGGTGGGGAACGCAGCAGGTTACCTCCCTGCGTTCAGTGATCGAAGGTGCCACCTTCGTGGTCGTGTCCTGGCAGCGGTGCCAGGAGGGTCGTGTCTGCCTATAATCGATGACCGGCGGTCAATCGTTATAGCAGAGCGACAAGTTTTTCCGTACCGACTGGTGGTGTTCCGAGGTTTTGGCTCGTCTGTGCGTGCCTCTTGCTTGATGGGCTTGTCGTGGTTACAAGCAGTGGTTTGGCATGGTTCTTGTTGTGCTTGCCCCGCTTGTTCGCCCGTGCTTGGCACTTGAGGGCTTGTCCCGTTCAGAGGTTGTCTCTGTTGCCTGGGACCCCCATCCTCGGAAGCCTTTGAGGGAGCGTTCGGGGCTACGAGCGTGCTCGAGTTGGCAGACTCTAGAGCTGAGGGGAAAACGAGGTTTGGACAGCGGCGCTGAGTCGTTTGTAGAGCTCTCTTGTCTGGGGCGGGACGCCGAGGTTGTTGAGGTGTTTTCTTCCCGGCGTGGCCCAGATAGTCCTTTGTCTCACTGCCTCTCTCTACGTTGGTTCCGGAGCCACGTAGTGGTGATAGACGTGGGGCCGCAGCTTGACCAGGTTGCGGTGTTGCGTGCGTTTGTGTGTTTCTGTGCCGGCTCTGTCTCGCTCTTCCACGGAGGGGAGGCAGGAGCTAGGCTGGCAAGTGGAGGGCATGGACGGCGTGTCCCCCTCTTGGCTGCTAGCGGTGGTGGCTTGGTTGCTGTTGTTGTGACGACGTTTCCTCCCGATGTTTCCAAGTACGACTCGTTGCCCTAGCTTGCACCGCGGTTATAGCCTGGTTGTGCCTAGTTCCGTGGGCGTCGTTAGTCTGGCCTTGTGCGGACCCGTGCTTCTGGTGGTTTTCGCTTCGGTGTCCTCTCGGTTCTGTAGTCCCGTTCTTGGGCGCCAGTCCATGGTGGCACCGACGCGTGTGGTTTCTCGACCTCGTGGTGTGTCTGGGGTCCGAGGTGGTTCGGCTTGTGGGCCCTCGACCTTGTGGAGGTCTGAGGTGGCCGTGCTTGTGGTGAGACGTCGTTCTCGCCTCGTTGTTGCGTGGTCTCGGCGGATGTGCCGAGGGTTTGCTTCCGCTTTGTGCTCAACTCCGTTGGTTTCTGCGGGAGTCGTGTGTGTCACGACCCTGGTTGGTGGTCGTGGCGCTGCACTGTTCTGTTCCGCTGCTTATAGTACCCTGTTGCAGGTGTTCCTCGCTTTACAGCTTTCTAGGGTATTTCCTTTTTCAGAGTTCCTGCTGCTCGGCCCGAGGGACTGGTATCCCTACTGGGCCTTGGTCGCAAGGCTCACCCCCCCTACTTCCTTCAGCTAGGGGCTCGTCATCGCAGAGCTCAGTGTCGGACGGTTGCGGAGCGGCTATGGCTCCATGTGTTGTCACAGCTGTGAGAGCGATGTTGTGAGCTCTTGTACCTGAGTGAGTTGAGAGTTGTGCTTTGCAGTTCTCGGGGTACGCCCCCTTAAGATTGCACCTTTCTTCTTGTACCTTGCTTTAATTGGGACACGTTGTGTATTGTATATCTTTTCTAGTTATTTAAATTCAGTACATATCTCACTAGACTATTTCCTTCTAACCTTTCGGGTCTTCGTGCCATGGTGCGATGCGAACTTCAGGTCCCTAGCGTGGCCGGAGTCGGGTCGGTACAATTGGTATCAGAGCGTGGGTCTATTGAGATTTTTAATGAGTTAATACTATAGTTGTCCCAAAGAAAGGTACTAGTACGCTGCTGACATTCGTCCGACTAGTGTTAGACTTGTGCTTTCAATTGTTTTGCAGGTGTGCGGCTTCCTCTGCAAGTTCGTGTGTGTGCTGCAGGAGGATTGCAGTTGTTGCTATGTCGCGTGCATGGCGAATGTGTTCGCTCGGTGTGTTCGTGCCATGGTGGCGCGGTTGGCGGTGACTCACTGGCAGTGGTCTTCCCCGTGTGGAGGACAGTTGCAGGCAAGTCCAGTGCGGTGCTCCTGGTCGTCATCGGTTGCTTTTTTGGTGCGTGTGGGTGCCGCTGAGCTGAGAGAGCCTGCGTGTGGTGTGGCCCTCACTGGTGAAGGGTTGTTGTCTGTGAACCAGTCGAAGTGTCCTTGCCTTGTGTGCCTGTTCCCCTGCTGTTGGGGTGGTTGTGCTGCGTTGGTTGTGTGTGTGGGTCTCCTGTCTATGCACTATGCTCTGCTCGGTCGGCATTGTTGCTCGCGCTAAGCAGATGTCTGTTTGCCATGTTGCATCGTTGGTTGAGCGCTGCGACACTCGTCTGTGGTTGTTTTGTCAGCCTTGTGCTGGCTGGTTGTGAGCTCGGGTGGAGTGCTCCCGGAGTCCCGTCTCTGTTGGTTCTGGCGGAAGTGAGGTTTCCCAGAACTATGTTTTCTCGTTTCTGGTTGCTGTTGCGTTGCCCTCTGGGTTGAGGTGCATCGCTTGTTGCCCTGTGTCTGGTGAGGTTTCCCAGAACCGTTCGTTGTTGTCTTGGTGAGGTTTTCCCCAGGACTATTCCATGCTCGTTTCTGGCTAATGTTGTGCTGCCTCAGTCTGAGGTATGTTATTGTTTTGGTTGGTGTGTTCTGGAGGTTTTCCCAGAACTGTGCCTTGGGGTTTTGGTGGAGGTTCTCCCAAGCTGGCTTGCGTTGCTTCTGCTTGATGTGATGTTCTCTCTGATGGTCCATGTAATTGCTTGGTTGTTTGGGTTGTGCGTTATGGTTAGGTTCTTCCAGGATCGCCCTTTGTTGTTTCTGCGGAGGTTCTTCCCAGAGTGTTCAGTGTTCGTTCGGGCCACCGTTGTGTTCCCCTGGGGTTCGAAGTGTGCCGTTTAGTTGGGGCTGTGTTCTGGTGAGGTTCTCCCAGGCCTCTTCGCACTTTTGGTGGAGGTTCTCCCAAAGTTGCTTCGTGTTGTTTTAATTGTCGCTACTCTTTCTCTATGTGAGATGAGTTGTCGTTGTTGCCAGTTGGACTGTCTGTGTTACAGTTTGCTTGGGCATTTCCGGTCAAGGTGTTGTGCGTTTGGCCGTGCGTCTAGCTGCTGCATTGGCCAGGTTGCCTTGTTGTTCGTTTTCGAGTTCCTCGATTACGCTGGTGGGACTTCGTGTGTCACCGTGGTCGGGTGGTTTGCTTCATTTCTCGCGCCCTACGTGCTCTTGCCGATGGTGGTCTGGTAAGTGCCGTGGGTGTTTGGTTGGCTGTGGTTCTTGTGGAAGTGTCAGTCTTGCATTGTGATTTTCCCTCTTGTGTGTCGAAGAGACTCATTGCCTTCCTCTGCTTTCCGTTGGTTGCTCGGGGTGATGATGCTCCACTGTGGTGTTGTGTCACCAGGGTGTGCATCATTGCGACCTTCTGGTGGAGTCATCTTCCCTTGAGTTGTTTTTGGGTTGAGTTGGTTGCTCCCCTCGTCCTGTCGTTTCCTTGTGGCACCGTGGGTCGGTGGACCTGTTCGTGCCATTTGTCGTTGATTGTTTCTTGCTGCCTGCCTAGACAATTTAGGGCATTGGGTCCCTATTGGTTTAGCGCAAGGTAGTATTATTTTCTTGTTGGGTTGCTTGCGTGAGCATTGTTCCGCTGTGCTTTGGTTTTTCTTGGTTTGCTTGCTCGTGTGAGCGTTATTTCGGTGAGTGCTCCATCGTGCCCCGGCTTGTGCCTTGGAGGCTTTTCGTGTCATTGTCTTGATGTTTGGCCTCTTTATCAGTTGCGATAGAGGTGGTGCTTCTTGCTCTTGCACGCCAAGAAGTTGCTGCGGTTTTCGTTCCCCGTGCGGCAGAGTCGGTGCTCTGTGTGGCTTTTGGAGCCGACGTGGTTGTTGCGCTCTCGAATTTGTCGGCTTTCCATGTGCTTCTATTGTGGGTATCTAGTGGAGATCCCCTTCATGGGCTGTGTCGTCTCGGGTTGTTGGTGTTGTTGTGTGTGCTACACCTTGATCGTTTTTCTTCGATGCTTCGTATTTTTGTGCCTCAAGGGCTGGGGCCGGCGTGCCTGTTATGCCTTTCAGGCTTTGCGGTCCTTTGCGTGTGGCTTTTGGCGGGTCTCTGGTGAAGAGTCCTTCCTGTTAGCTCGTGTGTTGTTTTCGGCCGCTGGTGCACCTGTGTTGCACTTTGTTTAGTGTTGGTGCTTGTGGTAGCACTGTGTGCTCATGCTCGAGTGTTTCGGTTTTGTGCCGTTTGGAGTCTTGGTGCATTATGTTGTACCTTGGGTGGCTCCTGGTGCTTGTTATAGCACCGTGTGTTGTGTCGTATCACCTGATTGTGAACTTCGTGCGTTGTTTCATGAGTTTGCTCGGTGTTGGAGGCGCTGAGCTTTCCGCCTCTGGGACACTTGGTGCTAGCCTATGCCTTGTGGTTGTACTGTTGCCGCTGTGGGGTGGCTGCTTTGCCTTGTCTAGGTAGCCATATCGGTGGTACGTCAGGCTTTGGTCGTAGCATGTTGTCCGATTTTTCCCTCTTCGCTTTGGAAGTGAGTGTGTTCAGGTTGTGGTACCCTCCTCGGTCTGGGTCCCTCTGAGGTCGACGTGTTGTTCTCGACCTCTGCGGTTGTTTTGGTTCCTGTGCGGTCCTAGTCTTGTGGTGGTTGGCATGTTGGTACCCGCACTGAGCTTTGTGTGCGCGTGGCGGGTGTGCTGCCAACCCTTCGTTGGTTCTCCGGTGTGCGTGGCGTTGGTGAGTCTAGAAGTCGATGGCGGAGTCTCCTGTCGGTTCGTCTTGTGACAGTGAGGCTTATGGCTTACTAGTACTCGACCATGTGGTTTGTCGACGTTGTGAGGTGCTTGGTTTTGGCTTAACCTCAGACGTCTTCCGTGTTTCTGTTGCGGTGTGCCATGTTGTGGGAGCGTAACTCCCAGTTTTTGTGGCTCCGCGTGCGTTTGCTGTCCCTATTTTACCATGAGGAAGGTTGGGTGAGACCTAGTGGTGACAGAGGATGCTATTTTCACGTGTTGAGGTTTCTCCGCGTGCGTTTGCTGTCCCTGTTGGACCGCGAGGAGGGTCTTGGTGAGACCTAGTGGTAATAGTGGACGTCGTTCCGTGTGTTGCGGATCCTCCGCGAGCGTGATGTTGCTCTGGTTCTCGTCGCTTGCGTGGCTTCTCGGTTGGGCTGGTGACCGATGCTAGCTGCTGCTAGCAGCGTGAGGCTGTTCCCCTGAGTATTGTGCGTGACTCTCAGGCATTTTTCCTGGTTGTTGTCAGCAACTGTGTACTCCGTCGGGTTTTGCTAGCGACAGAGTGAGTTGATGACCGACGTTTCTCGTGTTGCTGCTGGCAACTGCGTACTTTGTCGGGCCTTGCTGGCGACATAGTGGGTTGCTAGTTGGTTGGTCCCAACAGCAGGGTCTGTTGGTGGCTGCAGCCGTGTGGTTCTCGGATGGTATTTTCTACTGTTCAAGTCAGTTTTGGCGTTACTCTGCACCTGTGGGGTTGTCGTTCTGTTTGGACGACCTACGTGTGGCTGGAGTGAGCCGTTGGTTTCTCGGCTTGGTGCTCCACCCGCGTTTGGAGCGTGTTGTGAGCCGTTGGGTTTCAGTTGCATGCTCCCCGTGTGTTTGGAGCCCATTGTGTAAGCCGTTGGTTTTCCGGCTTCGTGTACCCGCGCGCGTTTGGCGGTGTGGTTGTTGCCACGATGAGGTCGTAGTGAGACTTAGTGGCTCTTCGCACCTGCGCTTCGTGTGCTCCGCATGTGTTTGGCTGTGCGATTGTTGCCACAAGGAAGTCGTGTTGAGACTTAGTGGCTTATTCGCATTGGTCTTAACTTTTGCTCCCTGTGCTTCGTTTCGTACCTCGGGATCTTTTAGGTGTGCCTTAATTTCGAGTATGAAATTTTTTAAGGGGGGTAGGATGTAAGACCTGCTTCCCGGCTTTCCGTCCGTGGTGTCTGGGATGATTGGCCACTAACGCGTCTGGGCTGGGTGATGCGTTAGTGTCGCGTCGTGAGTGTCCGACGCGACAGTCATCCTTGTCGCGACGAGCTTGTGCGTCGCGTTATTGTCGCGCCCGACTTTCCCATCGCGTCTTCGTGTCGCGCTCAGTCAATGGGTCGTGAAAGCTTTCTATCGTTTCGGTCGTCTGACGCCTGTCAGGGTGGCAGGCATGTCAGTACGACCTATCGCGTTGTCACGGCGTCCTTGAGGGAGTGCGTTGACCCATCATGTTAAGGTCCTTACACGTTGTCGCCCCTCGCGTCTTGGGTGCCGAAGGCATAAGCCTTGGCCGGTGACCCTTCCCCCTCTTTCCCTCTTTTTCCCTCTCTTCTCCCCCCTCCGCGGTGCTCCACCTCCCTCCTCCCCTTTGTGTGTTTCAGGCGAGGAGGAGGGCCGTGCGTGGTGTCCCGACGTCGTGGAGCTTGTGTGGAGCGAGGAGGAGGTGGCCAATCCGACGTGAAGGGCCCTATTGGGGTTCGTTCTTCGTTTAAGGTAGGGATTGCTTGAACCCTTCTCGATCTGGGTGGATTGGGAGCCCCTCGTGGTTTCTGGATAGCATTTCCTGCTTCTCCATGCTCCCCTCTCCCGTGTGGTATGTGTGTGGTTTGTGGGCGGCCCGGGATGGAGCATCCCGTGGGTCTGTCTCTCTGCTGGTGTCGCGACCGCAGTGTGCATCGCGACACCAGAAGAGATGTCTGCCCGGTCGGGCGCGACCTTATCACGATGCGTTTGCCTGTCGCGATAAGGATCGCTGTCGCGACAGGGTTGCTGTCGCGACGTGCTGCCCCGTCGTGACGGGGTCATTGTCGCGGTGCCCTTCCCCGTCGTGATGGTATTGTGATGTCCTAGGGGGACGCGAGAGTGCCTGTGTGTGCCTCGGGTGTTTCCATGGTTTCGGTTGGTGTGTCGGCGTGTGCCCCAGGGCAGGCTTTGCCCTTAGGACCTTCTGGTGGGGAACGCGGCAGGTTACCTCCCTACATTCAGTGACTGAAAGTGACACCTTCATGGCCGTGTCCTGGCAGCGGTGCCAGGAGGGTCGTGTCTGCCTAATAATCAATTGACCAGCGGTCAATCGATTATTAGCAGAGCGACGGGTTTTTTGTACCGAATGGTGGTGTTCTGAGGTTCTTGCATGTCCGTGCTGCCTCTTGCTTGCTGGGCTTGTCGTGTTACAAGCCAGCGGTTCGGCATGGTTCTTGTTGTGCTTGCCCCGCCTATTCGCCCCGTGCTTGGCACTTGAGGGCTTGTCCCGTTCAGAGGTTGTCTCCGTTGCCTGAGACCCCCATCCTCGGGAGCCTTTGAGGGAGCGTTCGGGGCTACGACCGTGCTCGAGTTGGCAGACTCTAGAGCTGGGGGGAAAATGAGGTTTGGACAACGGCGCTGAATCGTTTGTAGAGCTTTCTTGTCTGAGGTGGGACACCGAGGTTGTTGAGGTGTTTTTTCCCGCATAGCCCAGATAGTCCTTTGTCTCACTGCCTCTCTCTACGTTGGTTCCGGAGCCACGTAGTGGTGTTAGGCATGGGGCCGCAACATGGCCAGGCTGCGGTGTTGCGTGCGTTTGTGTGTTTCTGTGGCGGCTCTATCTCGCTCTTCCGCGGAGGGGAGGTAGGAGCTAGGCTGGTCAGCGGAGGGTGTGATGGCGTGTCCCCCTCTTGGCTGCTAGCGACGGTGGCTTGGTTGCTATTGTTGTGACGACGTTTCCTCCCGACGTTTCCAAGTACGACTCGTTTCCCTAGCTTGCACGACGATTATAGCTTGGCTGTGCTAGTTCCGTGGGCGTCGTTAGTCCTGGCCTTGTGCGGACCTGCTTCTGGTAGTTTTCCACTTTCGGTGTCCCTCTTGGTTCCGTATTCCCGTTCTTGGCGCCCTCCATGGTGGCACCGACGCGTGTGGTTTCCCGACCTCGCGGTGTGTCTGGGGTCCGGGGTGGTTCTCTTGTAGGCCCTCGACCTTGTGGAGGTCTGAGGTGGCCGTGCTTGTGGTGAACGTCGTTCTCGCTTGGTTGTTGCGTGGTCTCGGTGGGTGTGCCGAGGGTTTGCTTCCGCTTTTGTGCCCGACTCCGTGTTCTTTCTGCAGGAGTCGTGTGTGTGCACGACCCTGGTTGGTGGTCGTGGCGTTGCACTGTTCTGTTCCGCTGTTTGTAGTACCCTGCTGTAGTGTTCCTCTCTTTAACAGCTTTTCTGGTAGTTTCCTATTTTCGGAGTTCCTGCTGCTCTGTCGCGGTGAGGACTGGTAATCCCTACTGGGCCTTGTTCGCGAGGCTCCCCCCCCCTACTTCCTTCAGCTAGGGCTCATCGTCGTGGGAGCTCGTGTTGGACGGTTGCGGAGGCGGCTGTGGCGCGTGTGTTTGTCCAGCAGCAGTGAGAGCGGTGTTGTGAGCTCTTTACCTGAGTGAGTTGAGAGTTGTGCTTTGCAAGTTCTTGGGGTATGCCCCCTTAGGACTGCACCTTTCTTCTTGTACCTGTACTTTTAATTGAGACACATTGTATATATATATCTTGTTATAGTTATTTAATTCAGTACATATCTCACTAGACTATTTCTTCTAACCTTCCGGGTCCTCAGAATCCGTGGGTGGCGATGCGAACTTTCGGGGTCCCTGGCGGGGGTCCGGAGGGGCGGGTCGTACAATGCTTGTTGAGCTATTTTCATGTGAAAGCATTGCTATCTGTAAGATTACTCTTGTGACTAACTTGATCGTTCTTGTTAGTTATCCTGCTTGATAAGACATAATCACTTAAAGCATGCCTGTTTATATGAGATATTAAGTCCTACTGGGCGTTTATCGCTCATCCTGCGCTATTTATTTCATGTGTTTTATGTGAGTCTGATGTGGACTACCACACGAACGAGGAAGGATGAGCAGGACCAGGAGTGATTCCATTTTACGACAACCCATGCCTTAGTAATTAGTTAGTTGATGCTTAGTCAATTAAATAGTTTGGATTTGAATAAGTACTCTGGGCCCTTGTTTTGTCTCTGATCAGTGAATGTAATAGTTGATTTTGAGGAATTATTATGAGTTGGATTTCATTTGGCGTTATTCCAAATGTGCAATGGTTTGATGTTATTCTCTCGCTCTATACTATTTATTTAACTATATTTCCACTCCGATATTCCGCGTCGGGACGTTACCGTTTTGTGGTATCAGAGCCTAAGTTACTCTAAGTATAGGATGATCTAGGTTTGACCTGCCTCGACTAAGAGTCTATTCCATACCTATTGAGAGATGGGTAGAACCGGGTATAAGGTAAAAATACACTCACACACACGCACACACTAGTGTAACTTCAAAATCTTACATTAAATTTTCTCTTGAAGGAATGTAATCATAGCAATGGCAGTGGAGCGTGCACAACTCCGTGATATGCAGCAAACTATTCAGGAGCTCACTCGAGCACTACTTCAAGCTGCTGAAGCCGGTGGCAACCGAGGAGCTGGGGATTTACACAGGAATTTCTGCAACATGAACCTGCCTTGTTTTAGTGGGACCACTGATCCCGACGAGGTAGAAAACTAGCTGAAGGAGATAGAACGCATCTTCCGCGTCATGCAATGCGCGGATGGTGATAAATTATTGTTGCTACCTTTTAATTAGAAAGAGACGCCCGTGCTTGATGGGAATATGTTGAAGCCACAAGGGCAGATGCACAGTTCACATGGGATGAGTTTAAGGAGCACTTCAACTCCAAATATTTCTCTGAACGAGTTCAAGAAAGGAAAGCCTCTGAATTTACTGCACTGAAGTAGAGGAATATTTCAGTTGCTGAATATGAAGCCCAATTCTCTCGATTGGCCTGATATGCCAATCACCTTGTCAGCACCAAGAAAATGAAGGCAAGGCGCTTCCTTAATGGGCTTAAGCCTTCTTATATTACTCAACTTGCACCCCCCTGGACATTCAGACATATGCTGAAATGGTCAATACGGCTCAGTTGTTGGAGGATGCGACCGATCTCACTGATCGCATAAAGGGAAGAATTGTTAAGAAGGAACAAGCGTCAGGTTCCTCAAGCAAGCCCACCAATGGCAAGAAGCGGCCTTTCAACATCACTGGAGGGCCGAGTCAGGAAAGGAAGCCAAAGATCGCGGCCCCCTCGAACACCAACAAGACCAACTGCGAGCACTGTGACAAACCTATTCACACTGCCAATGAATGCTGGAGGAAAGCGAGCGCATGCCTACGCTGCAGAAATCGCAATCACTTCATTTTCGAGTGCCTAGTACTGAAGGAGCAGGAAAAGAAAAAGCGCCTGAATGGGCAAAAGAAGTCTGGCCGATTGCAAGCCCTACAGGAAGTGGAGACCACAGAGGAGGGTGGAGTCGTGGAAGGTACATTGCAAGTCTTTTGTCAATCAGCATTTGTTTTGTTTGATACTGGCGCTACACATTCGTTCATATCACAAGCATTTGCTGATACCCTAACTGTTAAACCTGCATCTATGGGTTTCGCATTGTCTGTCACAATACCACTGGGGGAGAAAGCCCAATTGAACAAATATTTTCCATTAGCTGATGTAATGGTAGGAGAACTCAAACTAAGAGCCGACCTGGTGTGTATGCCCATGGAAGGCTATGATGTTATACTGGGAGCCGATTGGCTATCTACTTATGGGGCTTATGTTGATTGTAGAAGAGGGAAGGTTACATTTAGTGAATTCCCTAAATTGACCTTCACGAGACATAGACACAAGAGACACTTGTCTCTCGTCTCTGCTATTCAGGCACAGAGCATGATTAGGAAGGGCTGTGTGGCATTTCTTGTCGCTATAGTAGTTGAAAGAAGGCATCCAAGATATCAGATTACATACAGTGCAAGAGTACTCCGACGTGTTCCCCGATGAGCTGCCAGGCATTCCACTTGAACGAGATGTGAACTTCTCAATTGATCTAACACTTGGAGCTGCACCGGTGTCATGCCAACGTTATAGAATGTCTCCTGCTGATTGAAAGAACTAAAGGAACAATTGATGGAGTTACTGGAGAAGGGATTTATTAGACCAAGCACTTCCCCTTGGGGAGCACCCGTTCTATTTGTTAAGAAGAAGGAAGGATCTATGAGATTATGCATCGACTATAGGCAATTAAATCAGCTCACTATCAAGAACAAATACCCTCTGCCTCGTGTCGACGAATTATTTGATCAAATATCAGGAGCCAAATATTTCTCTAAGATTGACCTTAGATCTGGATATCATCAGATGAGAATCAAAGATGCAGATATCTATAAAACGGCTTTCAGGAGCAGGTACGGACATTACGAATTTATTGTTATGTCTTTTGGACTAACCAATGCTCCTTCAGCCTTCATGCAATTAATGAACAACATTTATCAACCATACCTCGACAAATTCGTCGTGGTGTTTATAGATGATATTCTGATATATTCCAAGACCAAGGAAGAGCATGAGGAGCATATGAGGATCACTCTACAGATCTTGCACGACAACAAGCTCTACGCCAAATTGAGCAAGTGTGAGTTCTGGCTCGAGGAGGTGTCATTTCTTGGCCATGTCATATCCAAGGATGGTATCGCTGTTGATCCTTCCAAGGTAGAAGTAGTACTTAATTGGGAGAGATCAACGAATGTCACTGAGATTAGAAGCTTTCTTGGACTGGCTGGCTATTACAGGCGGTTCATAAAAGACTTATCCAAGATAGCTGTACCTCTTACTCGCCTTATGCGAAAGGAGAACCCTTATGTCTGGAGCAAGGAATGTGAAAAGAGCTTTCAGACATTGAAGAACTGCTAGACATCTGCACCTGTCCTTGCGTTACCAGTCGAGGGTGAAAGATTCTCAGTCTACACTGATGCATCTGGATCGGTCTAGGCTGTGTTTTAATGCAGAATGAAAAGGCGATAGCTTATTCATCAAGACAGTTGAAGCCTCATGAGGTCAACTACCCTGTCCATGACTTATAATTAGCTGTAGTAGTATTTGCACTCAAGATCTGAGGCATTATCTTTATGGAGAACAATTCATTGTCTACTCCGACCACAAGAGTCTGAAGTACTTATTTTCCTAGAAGGAGCTCAATATGCGGCAAAGGAGATGGCTGGAGTATCTGAAGGACTTTTATTTCAATAGTCAATATCACCCTGGCAAAGGTAATGTTGTAGTAGATGCACTTAGCAGAAAGCCTGTGACCTCTATGTCTTGCTTAGTCATGGCAAAATGCAATTGTTAGAATAGTTCGCCAGTCTGAACCTAAATATTGAACAAAGAAGTGATCAGGTGCTAGTTGTCAACCTTAGGGCACAACCCGACATCCTTGTCGAGATCAAGGAACAACAGGCCAACGACCCATTTCTAGTACGAGTCAAGGAAACAATAGCTGATAGGCCAGACTTTTCCATCACTGAGGACGGAAGATTATATTTCAGGGCAGGACATGTGTGCCTGACAATGAGGAGTTGAAAAGAAGCTAATGGATAAAGCTCACAAGACTAAGTACACCATTCACCCAGGAGCAACCAGATGTATCAAGACATGAAAAGGTCATTTTGGTGGCCCAACATGAAGCGTGAGGTTGCTGAGTATGCCGTGCACTGCCTCACCTGCAACAGGTCAAAGCATAGCATCGACATCCTGCGGGTGTGCTCAGACCCTGGATATACCTGAATGGAAGTGGGAGAGCATCGCATGGATTTCATCATGAGTTTATGTTGGACCGAGCCCCTTACCGTTGCACAAAAGCTCGAGCTGTAGTGAAGGCGGTAGCCAAATCTTTAAGGCGGAAGCGCAAGCACCACGTCAATGCTGTGGTCGGCATGAGGGGCTTCGCACAGGTTTTACCCTGCGGCGGGTTGGGTTGCCAGCCCCGATGTCACTATCTGCCCCATAACAGCATAGTGGCAGCGATTCCCTAAGGGAGTCGATGGCAGTTAACAACAGTTTACCCCGACTCGTGGTGGACTCGATGCTATTTGGGTCATAGTGGACTGATTGACTAAGCCGCACATTTCCTAGCAATCAAAGTACCTGGAGTGTGGATATGCTAGCTGCTCTGTATGAAAAAGAGATTGTGAGACTGTATGGAGTTCCTGTATCTATAGTCTCAGATCATGACCCTAGATTCACCTCTAGATTCTGGAAGGGACTTCAAACTGCATTAGGCACTAAACTCAATTTTAGTACTGCATTCCATCCACAGACAGATGGGCAGACTGAAAGAACAATTAGATTGTGGTAGACATACTACGAGCATGTGCTATAGATTTTGAAGGGTATTGGAATGAACAACTGTCATTAATGGAATTCACCTACAACAATAGCTACCAAGCCAGCATTAAGATGGCACCATTTGAAGCCCTGTATGGAAGAAGTTGTAGATCACCCATGTGCTGGAATGAAGTGGGTGAACAACAATGGTTGGGACCTGACATGGTGCAAAACACTAGCAGAGACATACAGATCATCAGAGACAGAATCAAGATAGCTCAGTCCAGGCAAAAGAGCTATGCAGACAAAAGAAGAAGGGATCTGGAGTTTCAAACCGGAGATCATGTATTGCTCAAAGTATCCCCGACCAGAGGATTTCAAAGGTTTGGAATGAAAGGCAAGTTAAGGCCATTTGAAGTACTTGAAAGAGTTGGCGAAGTGGCTTATCGTCTAGCACTACTCTATAATTCTCAATTGTACACAATGTCTTTCATGTATCTATGCTGAGGAAGTATGTGTACGACCCATCACATGTGATCAACTATGACGATATAGTTCTACACAAAGACATAACCTACGAAGAGAGGCCTGTTAGAGTTCTGGACAAGAAGATACAACAACTTCGGAATCAACCCATACCCATGGTAAAGATATTATGGAACAATCATGAAGTCGAAGAAGCCACATGGGAACTCGAAGCGACAATACGACGGAATTATCTGGAACTATTCAGTAAGTCATTCTTCCTCTTATGATCATATGAATTTGGGGACCAAATTCTTTTTAAGAGGAGGATGTAGAAACTCTGAATTTTAAAATTTTGAAAAATAATATTAAAATAAAATAAAATGAGAATAATTAAAAGAAAAAGAGAATAAATAAACCCATTAAGACAAAATAGGACTTGGGTTTGCACTAATGATCCATGAATGGATTAATGGGCCTAAAACTTAAGAGCCCATGGTAGGATGAGAGATAATTAAGTGAAAATTCGTACCTAAAATATTAATAATTAGAAAAGGGTTAGGATAATTACTATTCAACTCATAATTATCCTAAAGAGGAGTCCTAGGCCTATCCTAATCCCTTAGCCACGGAATTAGTGTCCTTCCCAAGCCATTTAGGTGGATAAATGCTAGAAAAGAGAGATAAATGTTCGAAATTCGGAGTTGGAGAAGAAGGAGGAGTTTTAAGGGAATAAGGACTCTTTAAACAAACAAATACCCTCTCATTTCATCCCAACCCAACCCTAGACTTTTTTGGAGCGTGGAGAACGAGGAGAAGAAGGTCTTGGACGAGGAGAGCAAGGAGGAGAGGCTAGGAACAAGGAGGATTCGTCATCTTCACACATCTCCAAACCCTAGGATTTTCACAGTGTGAAAGGTAGGCAATATCTCAAGCAAAATTAAATTAAACTCGTTCATAGATAGTCCATGATCCCCTCTTGCAAAGCCCTATGTTTTCCTCAATTTCTACCGTGCCACTTAGGAGTATTTCATGCTCTAATTTCTGTCATGAACATGTACCCGAACCCTTGTTTACCTTCAATCCATGCATACACTTGATCTCGTGCCTTGAAAATTTTATCATACATACTCCACGATGTTAGGATTCGAATGATCCTATTTTCTCCAATTTTTATCATGTACCATCTTCGAATTAAATCGGATTCCATCACTGTGTAAGATTTTAGGTCACCAAAACGTAACCTAATGAAAGCATGTCCATACCATGTCTACTTCCTAATTACTCGTTACTGTTGATACATATTCATGTCTATTTTCGTTTAAAACTAGTTTCAGAATTTTTGGACATGTATTTGATTTTATGTTGAATTTTGAATGGCCCTGTGTCAAGCCATGGAAGACTAGACCGAAGTCCAAGTGAACCAGTTCACCTTTAGGGGTTCGGACAGACCCTCTAAGAATGCGACGGCCCGACCCGTCGTGATTCTCAGGTGGGTCGCGATAGAAGAGCACGTCGTGACATGAACGTGACGGCTCGACTCGTCGCGTTCTTCCTCCCTGTACTGATTGCCAGAGCGCGACAGACCTGATGTCGCGTTCTTGGATCGATTGCCCGAATCGCGACCGATCACCCCGTCGCGTTTTGTGCAACCCTCGATTGGCCTAAACCAGTTATAATGAACACGACCGACCTACTCGTCGCGATTTGAAATGCGACAGGTACCCCCGTCACGTTCTTACTGTGTCAACCAGAACCTTAAATGTTCATGTAAACTGTGTTAATAATGCCATTTAATCACTGTTTAACCCCTACCATGTACTGTTATGAAAAGTGATGACTTGTTTAATAATAATGGGTAATCTTCATATGATTTCCATTAAATAAAGCCATGTGCACAACTATCTCTTGCTATCATGATTATCTTACACATGCACACACTATACATAAATGTTTGCTATGAGACCTTACCAAATTTACTCAATAAAATATCTAGTAATTAAGTGCAATTATTCATATAATTTCTCTATTATTTTAATTGAACTTGTCTTCACTTTATCCGCGTGTTTGTATACTGCTATCGCGTCCCTCTGCCTTTGAGCACTCAAGGCGTGACGAACAACTGTTTTGTACACACTTCTATCTTGGCTTGGATGACATCTCCGTTGGGAATACTCCTGACTGGACTAGGAACTCCTTGTCAAGGCCTCCGTAAGTATCCTTGGCTTTGGCGGACGTCCATTGCCGACGAACGGGTTGTACCTTTAATACCTATTTTACCCTTAGGGATCAACATGATCCAACTACCATAGTTTGTTCTCTCTTACCTTGAGATCACGCCGAACCTCTGGCATGTGTTCATAGCACGGTTAATGGGCGGTTGTGACTTCTACCGGATTGCCGGCACACGACCATGTGTGTTGTGCAACTGTTATTATTACCTGTTTATCGTTGTTTTATGAATATGTCCACATTCTCATCTACTGTCTCTACACTCTCATCTATTCATATTCTCTCTAGACTCTCATCTATTTGTCACTTACTCTGATCTATTCTTGGTACTCTACTTGGCCATCCTGTGATTGTCTAAGATAAAAACATGATCAATGCCAGACAATATTATAAAGGGCCCGATCTGGTCCTGGGAGGTGCGCCCGAAAGGCTATAACTTGCGGGGGTTTAATGATCACGATGTTCGGCATGCATCCAACGCATGACTAGCAAGATTTAATCTATGACAATCAATCAATCATTTTACTTGTACTCGTGGTTGAAAGAATATCGACCAAACATGCTATCGTGACTAGTGCACTTTTGTGCAACCATACATGCTATCTCGTTATATGGCCAATCTTTTATCATGCTTGTTGGCTATTTTCATGTGAAAGCATTGTTATCTTGTAACATTACTCTCGTGACTATACTTGATCGTTCTTGTTAGTTATCCTGCTTTATAAGACATTAATCACTTAAAGCATGCCTGTTTATATGAGATATTAAGTCCTACTGGGCATTTATTGCTCATCCTGCGCTATTTATTTCATGTGTTTCCGGTGAGTGCTCATCCTGCGCTATTTATTTCATGTGTTTCCGGTGAGTCTGATGGGGACTACCACACGAACGAAGAAGGGAATGAGCAGGACCATGAGTGATTCCATTTTACGACAACCCATGCCTTAGTAGTTAGTTAGTTGATGCTTAGTCAGTTGAAATAGTTTGGATTTGAATAAAGCACGATGGGCCCTAGTTTGGCTCTGATCAGTGAATGTAATAGTTGATTTGAGGAATTATTAATGAAGTTGGATTTCATTTGGCGTTATTCCAAAATGTGCAATGGTTTGATGTTATTCTCTCGCTCTATACTATTTATTTAACTATATTACCGCTCCGATATTCCGCATCGGGGCGTTACATAAATAGCCTTGAAATGATAAATGCCCTCGTAGGTGCTTGACATTCCAAGTTATAGGAATTGTCGACCTATTGGGGTTCAACAACTGGAGAGTCCCGAAACCAAGGTCCTCGACCACACGGTATGAATATCTTAATTCCATGTTGAGCACAAGACAATGCTATTAAGCGACTTGTCGTCAGCCCCAAAATGAATCTGTAAAGTGACTTGTTGTTGTTCACTAAAGCTGTAGGTTTGAGCGCCTCGTAGCCTATGTGTCGGCCACGTGGTGCTATCGTTATGTACTACGTCATAGCCTCCACATGGCCATCTTGAGCTACGTGTCTATAGCACCTCATAGCATCTTCTTCAGTCATCAATCAATCTATACGAGTGCTGAAGTGACCTCATATTCTTCATGTTGGGCGACCTCATCAAGGTGGCCCCCAAGCTTGTCAATTCTCGAGGTCAAATCTGACCTCTATGACCACCATAAGCAAGTCAATTCTCGAGGTTGGATCTGACCTCTATGACCAATTTTAGCTCGTGGGACGGGATGATCGGTTCTTTATTCGCTCACACGGTTAGGGCAGCTAAGATTGCCAATGCGACCTCCTCGCGCTGCCTCCGCCAACACTTCATTCCGTGGGACGTGATGATCGGTTCTCTATCCACTCACGGGGTCGGGGAAGTCGAGATCGCCAATGCGACCTCCTCGCCTATCTCCACTGACACTTCAACTCGTAGGACAAGATGATCGATTCTCCGTCCGCTCACGGGGTCGGGGTAGCCAAGAATGCCAATGCACCTCCTCGTGTTGTCTCCGTCGACACTTCAATCTATGGGACGAGATGATCGGTTCTCTGTCTGCTCACGGGGTCGGGGCAGCGAGATTGCCAATGCGACCTCCTCACACTGTCTCTACCGGCACTTTAGCCCGTGGGACTAGATGATCGGTTCTCCATCCGCTTACGAGGTCGGGGCAGCCGAGATCACCAATGCGACCTCCTCACGTTGTCTCCGTCGACACTTTAGCCCGTGGGACGAGATGATCGGTTCTCCGTCCGCTCACGAGGTTGGGTTAGCCGAGATCGCAAATGCGACTTCCTCGCACTGTCTCCGCTGATACTTCAGCCCGTAGGACGAGATGATCGGTTCTCTGTCTGCTCATGGGGTCAGGGCAGCCGAGATCGCCAATGCGACCTCCTCACGTTGTCTCCATCGACACTTTAGCCCATGGGATGAGATGATCGTTTCTTCGTCCGCTCATGGGATCGGGGCAGCCGAGATCGCCAATGCGACCTCCTCGCGCTGTCTCCGCCGACACTTCAGCCCATGGGACTAGATGATCGGTTCTCCATCCGCTCAGGGGGTCGAGGCGGCAAGATCGCCAATGCGACCTCCTCGTGCTGCCTCCTAAGAACTACGACTTCACTTGCATGATATGCCTCTACATAGACCATCGGTGACCTTTGGGACTTGGCCCCCCATGCCTAGTTTCACGAGGCTTGATATCAATCAAGAAAGGAGATCGTAAGGGAAGCCATACTAACTTTTAGTAGTGTTTCCCATAGACGACGCCAAAATGTTATGATATGTGTAATCGAGGTCGGCTCATGACGTGGTGACTGCCGAGGCGACCAGTGCAAGGCATCAGAGCCGAGACGACTAAGCCGAGGGACCGATCCGAGGTCCACTTAGTAGACCTAGATGTGTGCTCCGAGCTTCCAACGACGTTGATCGAGGACTTGCAAAGCCCACCGAGGGTTCTCTGCAAGGAGACACTCCGACTCTCAAGTCAGAAGCTAGCTGAGAAGAATGACCTAGCCTAAGGAGTGAACAACGTACTTGCGTCTAGAGAGTGTCTGCCTCTTTTATAGGGGGAGGGTCGCCTAGGGAGACCACATGCGACTTGGGAATAGAGCAGCAGTTACTGAAACCGTCGCCTCATCAGTTGCCATAACTGACCCCACAATCTGGTTATGGGATTTATGGAGCCCATTAGTGGACACACGATCGGTGGCTAGTCCAAATGGGCATCACACAGGAATTACGCTAGCCACACTCCAGAAATCCCATAAACACGTCGTGCTCCGTATCAATCAAGGCCGAGCTGGGCATTCCTAGTCCTTGGCCAAGCCGAGGAGGTCTGCCCAAGGAGTGTGAAGAGGTTGTCCTAGACGGCCTGACTCGTCAGACTAGATGATAATAGAATCTAGTTCCAACCACATCAGGATGTTGGCTCTAATACTTTGTAAGGTCGGCCTAGTCGAGGCTCTGGCCGACCTGTGGGGACCCCCCGTATCTGTAGGTATAGACCTTGGTAAACCACAATACATGCAAAACTCAAGTCTTTAGGAGCTAACCAAAGTAGGTGCTGACGTCTAACACCGACTTCACTTGCTTGGAGGGTCGAGCATAACCTTCTCGATGCCTCCTCTTGATATCGAGAGGTCAACAAGAATGGCAAGCTCCATTTCCGCAGGCCAGGGTTCCTAGTTCAGGAATATATGATCTAATAGGGCCCCTTAGCTCTTAAGTTGACCCAAAGTCACCTAATTGGGCCTAGCCTAGTACAACTCTCTTGGCACAAGGAAGAAGGAGAAGACAAAGGTCCCCAAAAAGGAACTTAATCTCATATCAGAACCCACAGACGTTTTCCACCCAGGGCCATCTTCAAAAGAAGGTCAACAATAGATGGTAGGCAAGGGCAAGAGGATAGGCGACAACACAAGATATAGTCCCATGACTCTCACCCTCATCTTACTCTTTGCTCGGACTGAGCTCTTCCCCTTATTGACTTGATCGTTAAAGGGTAGTCCTCAGATCCACATTCTTGAGACCGACTGTCTTGCATGTCAAAGAAATAGCCGAGAGCGGGCCGAATACTTGTTCCTTTTCCTCTTCCCCATCGCCCTAGGTCTAGATTCGGGCCCATCGTGATTGTCTCTGCTAAGAATCCAAGAGCCAAATAGGGCCGACCATATCATGATCCAAACTTTCCCCCACGTCATAAGTAACACATATATTTCTTATACTCATAAATATAATTTTATATAATAAATATAGCTCTATCTTGAGGAAATAGTAGCTCTCATTGAAATTGATAATTTTCAATTGAAATCTTTGTTTATTTGTCAATATAAAATTATAACATACCAAACAGTGACTTAGTAGTAGTCCTCCATGTGCACGAAGAAGAGTTCAGGAGTTCAACTCTTACCAATAACATATTTATGAAGAACTTTCACGAAATTTTCTAAAGATAATGTCAATGGTTCAATTCCCATCGGATGATGTAATAGGCTAGTATATTTCAATAAATAAAATAAATATTTGTCAATTCCATTCTTTATTTTACAACTAAATCTTCAAACAACAGTAGAAGGTAGAAATATGGTGTGAGAAATATTAACTAATAGTCCAGTTAGTTGAAACTCGTGTGGCATCACGTGGGACGTCATATCATCCGTCGGCGTCACCTACCATCGCCACTATTGTTGCCATCAATTGAGCATTGTTGGTGCCATCACCACCATCATCATCGCTGTCATTGTTGTCGACGTCATCGTTGCACCACTTGTTACACTATTTGGGTTGGCTATGTAGTGCCACGTGAGAATCATGTGTGCCGCCACCCGACTAGATGGTTTAATATTTAGGGTTTTAGATGGATGCCCAGCTCAATAAATCACAATCCGGGCATATCAGATGCCTTGTCCCATGCCTGTAACTTCGTACCATTTTGGGAACTTGACTTAAGAAATGATTACAAGTAAACATTGATAAACTTATAACCAATTAATAAAATTTCTTCTATCTTGATCACCTAATCAAATTCAAATCTAGTTGTGTAAGTGAATCTTCTATGAACAAAGCCATCTTGATTGTGGCATGTTACTTCACTTGCTGGATTTCTCTTCTTTTTTGCCATCTGGTCAAGCAAGACTCCACATGGGTGTGTATGCATTCGATTCTATCTCCTGCACATGTGCAATGGCAAACCTAACTTATGTCTAGTGGGGTCACGTGACCCCATTGAATTTTAAAAATTCTATTGAATAGTTTAAAAGTTTCTATTATGTTAAATTTGATTAGATTTTTTTTCAAAGGAAGTGACCCCATTGGACTACAAAACAAGTCTATGGGTGCATTCTAACTCTTAAAGTGACCCCACTGAATAAAATTCATGTGTCAGCCACTGCACACGTGCACACATATATAGTTTAACTCCATTAAAGCAACATTCGTGTATACACTAGGAGGTTAGAAGTTCGATTCTCAAGTCTATCAAGATTATTAGGTGATTTTAAAAAATATATAAATATACATGATTCAGATGTAAGTCCTTGGTATTAAACTCGGAACCTCTTGACATACATGTCAAGACTAGGCCAACCAGCCTAACATACCGGAAAAAAAAAACATGTGTGCATCCTGTACTACACATCAAGTTTGTTTTAATCCTATGCAGAGATACCAAGTAGTCTTGCTTGCAGGAGGAAAATATCTTTCAAGTCACGAAAATTTCTTTGACTTCGTTCTAATGAGTTGATCTTAGTCTTTCTTCTTCTTAAGTTGTTGAGTTATTAGATCGATATCATCACATTCAAAATTTTAAAATATAAGTCAGAACGTCTATATGTATGTATATTTTGTTCATCTTTAATGTAGAACTATCCAAACATGATCCTTCATGTGCTAACAGTGTGAGGTAACCCAAATTATAATCATGGACCAAAAAAACTATAAGCATGGCCTCTCGATACCACATACATTAGAATTATTCATTTCAAACCCACTTTGATAGAGGGGGATGTATCGCAGGGTTAAGTTAACTTGAGAAATTATCGGGCGGGTTAACTTGAGAAATTATCGCAGGGTTAAGTTAACTTGAGAAATTAACTTACCTAATTTTAGAAATAAAAATGAGACAAAAAAGCCCAAACTATGGATGAATCTCTATCCCACTTGTCACATCATAAAAGAACCTCTTACCATCCTGGAAAAAAATCACCTTTTTACTTAACCAAGAGTAGCAAGTTACCCCGCCCACCTGAGTTGGGTAGGTTAACTCCGCATTTACACCATCTTACCTTATTATGACCCCCATATCTCACGATTAGCCTACCCACTATACCAAACTCAAATAACGCTAGCCATTCCTTTTCACCACCATACTTAAGAGTAAGTTGTTCATTAAAGCAGCCCAAAAGCTTATACGGTGATAGTGTAACGGCCCCGACGCCCCGGCTCCAGCTGAGAGTCCGACCACCGGTGCCGCCACCCACAGGTCCAGAGACTCGGAAGAGTTAATGGACCAATCTAGAAAGATATGTAAGGGAAGTAAATGACGACAACAAGCACTAAAAATGTACTAACAAGTGAAGGAAAACATCAACCACAGAGTACGAGTCTAGTACAGTCTCAAGTAACAAGGTACAAGAGCTGAAAAGAGGGAATAACAATCCCTTAAGGGCATACCCCGAGGGTGAAGAGCCAAGTAGCACTAGGGAAACACTGCTCAAGGAAGACGTTGTCTACTACGGCCCAGTCTCCTCTGTCCGCCGCGAAGGTGCTGCTGTGAAGTCTCACCTAAAAAGGAGGGAATGAGCTTCACAAAGAGGCCCAGTAGGGACTACCAATCTCCCACTGATTCTAAAAAATAGAATAGATATATGTTTTAAAGGAAAGTAAGTAATATAATCTATTCTCTTAATAGAGTAAGTGCGGAAGAGGAAGTAAATTACACGGCCATCAGTCTAAACACGTCGAGACCGAAAACTTGTGTAACCACGACACTAGGATGAACCCAAGGCTACAAACACAGACATAGGGAACTGTCTGGACAAAGACAATAGCCACAGAGAACAGCTACCACTAGTCAACCAATCAGGAGCACTACGCACCTTACCCTCGACCACCAGTCCAGGTCTGCCACCTCCCATCGAAGTGAGACCACGGAACTAAAAGTAACCACACAACTGTCGTAGTCTGGTCGGACTACGGTCCCACTTCTGGCCCCTCTAAATGGTACTGAAATCATGTAGAGTGAGACAGTGAGGAGGACTAGTTGATCTGCACCGAACGAACGACCAAACCACCTCAGTGTCCTAGACTAACCAAGAGAGCTTTGCAAACGACTCAACATGGCCTTCCACCACCATTTTCCCCTCAACTACCAGAGTCAGTGACTCGAGCACGCCCGCCACCTAGAGAACTCCCTCAACCGGTGCGTGGGAACGGGGGTCCTAGGTAACAGTAACAACCTCTAACGGGACAAGCCCTCCAGTGCCAAGCATCGGGCGAACAACTAGTAGGACCGTGCTAGGAACAACACAGGTGCCAAGAAACTTAGAGACGCAGCAGAACGGACTCTGAACAGGGCGCATGTCACTCTCTGTTTGAGAAGGCGACAGAGTCACTATCACTTTCTCAGAGGAGGCGACGCAGTGGTAGTCGCAACCAGAATGAGACAACCGACTTGATGCGACCTGGGTCAGAAGGTAACGCACCCCCTATCACAACTAGAATGCGACAGGGAGGGTGTCGCAATTAGGAGCCAGAAGGCGACAGGGAAGTGTCACGTTCTAGGTCGCAACTACAGACAGAAAGCTGGGTGCCAACTCGAGACCTCTAAAAATGCCCTAAAATGGTAAATCTGATGTGCACATAGGGAGGGGAGCTTAGAGAACAACAAGTACACATGCTAGAAGTACAAACCACACTCATCCACACTCATGAATGACAATGTGAAGGATCTACACTCATGAAACATCACATGCACATTCATGAGACCACTCAAACCCCCAACCCCATTCAAGATCAAGGAATTCAAGCATGCATTCAAACACCTAGTGTAGATTCTACAAGGCTTGGAGAAGAGGGAAGGAGATCCTAGCATGCTAGAACTAGGGGAAGGTTGAGAGAATCCCTACTTCAAAATAAAGAGCCAACCCGTTGGGGTCTTCTTGTGTGCAAGGTCGTCTCCTCCTCGCTCCAAGCTCCACGCTCACACCGTCCACGTGCAATGTCCGGCCTCCTACAAGTCGGAGAAGAGGTCACACGTCGAAGAGGAAGGCGGCCATGCCGAAGGGAACACCACGTCGGAGGAGGAACAACGATCCGGAGACGCCACACCCACCAAGAACACCTCCAAGAACTCCCCCACAAGGAGGTTTCGCTCAGAGGGGTCGGAGGAAGGAAGGGGAGAAGGAGAAAAGAGGAAGAAGAGGTCTGTTCTAATGGCCCATCTTATATAAAGCTCGGGTTTCAGAATGCGACGACGACGTCGTTGCAACCTATTAGAAGGTGATAGCCATGCTGTCGCGACCTTGAAGGCTGGTCAGACCCGATAATTGGACCCGTCACGTGTCGCCTCGCATGTCTGCCACCCTAAATGCGACAGCTAGCATGTCACCTTCAGGTTACATGCGCCCTGACATGTGTCCAAACTGTGCCGACAACAAGACGACAAGAAAGGCATGCAATGGCCAGAAAATGTTAGAAGATGAACACGCGACGACGAAGCCGTCACATTCCTAACCAGAACGCGGCAACTATGTCGTCGCCTTCAGAAGACGACGGTCCGACTTGTCGCTACCTTCAACAGAAGGTGGTCGACCAAGGAAAACGAGATGTTACAAATAGATATATTTACATCTTGTCTATTTTCCAATACGCTACTATATATTCTAACAAGCTGAGGTGGTTCAACTCCTCATTAAGTATGTGTGATATATATATACATGGACATGGACCCTTAAAAACAAAAAATGATTTGAACATAAAAGAAAAAGATCCCCCGGCCATATGATCATGTCTTCTTAGTTGGTCTATTGTATGATACCGAGTAGCTACGTACTGTCGTAAAACCGTCGCCCATTATCTCATGTTCCATGCATGCAGAGATCGAGGAGTCCTCCATGTGAGTTCTTCAGTTCCCAAGTTACCAGCTGTCTTGCTGTTGTAAAGCATCCTCTTATAATCAAGTTTCACACAGCATGCAAGCCGGCCCTATGCCTAAGGATGGCTTTCAAAGGGAGATTCCCTGCTTATAGCCTGCAGCCTAGACATGTGGAACTGTCTGTCAAAAGGGAAAGATAGCGGTGCCCGGTAGAAAGAAAGCTGTGAGCAAAATGATCGCTTGAAGAACAAAAGAACTTGGGAGAAAACGATGAAATATTAGTTTATGAATCTTTCCTGAAACGTAGTAGTACTGCTGCTTAGCAAGAATGAATAATGTGCTTGATCCCTTTTTGAAGAAATTAAGGTTGTCCGGTATACTCTGCAAACTGCTACTAAGTCGCATGTAAGCCTCAGATTATAATTAGGTCATATAGCTAAGTACACATACGCATACACACACATATATAATATGAATCTTGACACTTGCTGCAGTAGATTTTGAGCACCTTGCTGCCTAGATGAGAGATTATTACTGGCAATAGTTGCCTACTAATGGAAACTTCGGTCCTAGTTCTTATGATTTATCAAGTCATATCGAACAGTATAACGAAGGTTACCAAATGCACATTTTGTACCTTGTTGGTATATGCATATGACTGTTGGAGAGACTATTGCATCTTGATAAGATCAGATAGTTGGAGCAGAAATTGATGACTGGTGCCCCCCCCCCCCCCCCCCCCCCACCCACCAAAGCTTATGTACAATTTATGTGAAATTTGCACATGGATAGGAACTACCAGTTAAAAAACAAAGGATAGGGATTAGAACCGGATTCGAAAACACTTTTTTACACTATCTCATTTTGATAATAGGTGAAAGCTCTATTGGGCCTTTGATACAACGAGTACTTATCTGGAGATATATCTTGTTCCAAAAGTAGTTATCCCATTTTGACAAAAGTTAAATGCCGAATTAATAACTAAGGAGATTATAGGTTGCCCTTGCTAAAAGTCCAGATCAGATGGTTCACCTCCTGCTATTTTTACCTTCGAGAGTTAAGTGTAAAGGCGGAGATTTGAACTTAGACTTAAAAGTGTATATTAGAGGTCTTATGACCCGCTCTGTGTACGATGCCACCCCCCATATATAAGTTATCAAGAGTTATTGGCATCGGACACACTTAACAGTTGGATAGCTTAACCGAGTAAATTAATGCCATTTGTTTGAGATTATCAAGTTTTCAAAGAAGTCTTAATTTTCCAATCCATGTAAAAAATCTCGAACGCACAAGTATTCTAGGAAAAGTAATTAGATGGGTCATTGGTAACTCAGAAAGTTTTAGTCAACTGAAAATATTTTTTCACATTATAATATTTTTGATTTTGACATCCGCATAGGAGAGACCACTCAGTCATTTTATATGGGAATTCGGATGGAGTTTATCAAAACAAATTTATTGTGAAACCCTCCTAATAGCTCCACTGGCACCAGATTTATAAGAAAATTTTTAAAGATGATGTTAAGATTTCAACTCCCGCCGAATGTAAAGTTAGTATTCTAATTTTTTTTTTTTAAAAAACCTCCTAATAGCTCCACATGCCCCTTCATCTAAGAAAGGCAGAAAGTTGGTGAACCATGTTGGGAATATGTCTCGATTTTTTATCAGGGGTATTTGTGGGATTCCTAATATAAAGATGAAAATCTTAGAGCTGATAGGCTCCTCTATAAATAGTTATGTATTCATCTTGAAGGAGGCTTGGAGCACAATGTAGAAGAGGGGGTGAATTGGTCGGGGAAGGTGCCTCCAACATCTCTAAAGTTTCTTGTATCTTTTCACCAAAATGCATCTCTCTCTCTCTCTCTCTCTCTCTCTCTCTCTCTCTCTCTCTATATATATATATATATATTATATATATATTATATATATATATCGTGGATGTAGGAAGATATATTGCCTCTTTAAACTATGTAAATCTCTATGTCTCTCATGTGTTTTTGTGCATCTCCGATGATCAATGTACATATTTCATGTTCCAAGATCCTAACTCCTCTAAGGCTAGAAGGTCCCCCAAGACTAAGAAGCTAGAGCTAGTGAATACAGATGTATGGGGTCTCTCACTGGTATAATATCTTTAATGGCTCAGACTACTATATCACCTTCATTGATGACTCCACATGGAAAGCTTGGGTTTAATTTCTGAAAAATAAATCTAATACTTTTGCTACTTTTACAAGTGGAAAAGTATGGTGAAGAATATATACATGTTTAATGTCTGACAAGGATGGAGAGAATAGTCCCAAAGTCACCACAACAAAATGGTGTGGCTGAGCGCATGAACAAGACCTTGAATGAAAGAGCAAGAAGCATGAGGATACATGTTGGGTTGCCCAAGAGCTTCTAGATAGATGCAATAAATACAGCTACTTATATGATCAATTGTGGACTGGGTGTTCCTCTGGATGGAGAGCTACCAGAGGAGGCCTAGATAGGAAAGGAGGTAAACCTCTCACACTTGAAAGTCTTCGGTTGTGTTTCATATGTGCATGTTGATTCTGATGACAGGGATAAACTAGATCCAAAGTCTAGGGAGTGTTTCTTCATTGGATATGAATGTGATGAGTTTGGATACCGGTTTTGGGATGATCAAAATCATAAGATTATCAGGCATAGGATGTTATATTCAATGAAAAGATTTTGTACAAAGACAAAGCGGTTGCAGAATTGTAACATCTTGGTTCTTTGGCCAAACACCCTTCTGTCAGGGTCGCAACGTATCAGGCTGTCACCTTCTGAAGGCAACAGGGGTAACCGTCGCGTTCTGATTCAGAACGCGACGGGCTACCTCGACGACTCGACCGCATCATGCGTTTTTGTCATCTTGCTGTTGGGACAGTTGGGACACGTGTCGTGGTGCATGCATATGAACACGACATGCCAGCCCATCGCGTTCATAATGTCAGGTTTGCCGAGGCGACACGTGGTGGCTTTGGCAGTCGGGTCTGATGGATCTTCCAGATTGCGACACGGGAAACCATCGCGTTCTTGAGACCGGGGCCTATTTAGGTTGGGCCATCAGATCTCCCTTTTTCTTTTCCTCTTCTTCCTCTTCCTCCTTCCCTCCGACCCCTCTGTCTATGCTTCCACCATGGGGAGTGTGTGAGGGTGTGTGTGAGAGAGAAGGTGAGGTGTTGGGTGGTGTGTTCTTCTCCGGCGTGGCGTGTCTTCTTCCTCGGCGTGGTGATCCTCTCCTTCGGCTTGTAGGAGGACATTCGTGGCTCATGGACGGAGTCTTCGTGGAGCTTGGAGCAAGGAGGAGGTGGCCATGCACACGAGAAGACCCCAACGGGTTGGCTCTTCGTTTTGAGGTAGGGACTCCTTTGCCTTCCCCTAGTTCTACCATGCTAGGGCTTCCAAACCCACCTTCCAAGCCATTAGAATCCATGCTAGGTTGTGCATGTGCGTTGGTGTTTTCCATTGTGCTTGATTGGGGGTTTTGGGTGTTGAGGGTTTCATGCTTGCATGTGAGGGTTTTTTAGTGTAGAAGCATATCCTTGACATGCATGGGTATGAATGAGGGTGGTTTGTGCTTATGGAATGTGTTTACATCGTTCTCCATGCTCCCCTCCCCTTGTATACACCGGAGTTGTGTTTTTGGGGTGTTGTTGGAGGTCTCGGGTTGCCACCCGGCCTCTATCTGTGGTCACGACGAGGGTTCCTGTCGCGACCATGTCGCCCCGTCGCCTTCTGTTGTGAACACGTCGCCTATACCCATCGCATTCTTATCGTGATGGGTATGTTTGTCGCATTCATTCGGTTTCCGTATGGTGGCGACGGTCTACCCCGTCACGTTATTAACGCGGCAGGGGTATATGTCGCCTTCTCGACCCAGGTCGCGATAGGCAAGGTCGTCGTTGTTGCCCAGTTGACGAGCCCAGAGGGGGGGTGAATGGGTCTTTAAAAATTATTCTAGAAGATACTTGAAACTAAAAACATTTACACAAACGTTCTTCGAAATAGGTTAGTGACTGTTAGTTTAAATATCAAACATACAAAGGAGACAATCACACAACACAAGGTATTATCCTGGTTCGGACCTCCTTTCCTTAGGAGTCCTACGTCCAGTCCCTGAGCAATCTCTCAGGATTCACTAACAAGGGTACAGTCCCCCTAAGGACGCTACAACACCCAGCTCAGCTGGTCTTCCTTCACACCCGAAGGAATAACACCCTGGATACCCCACCAGGTCTTCCTTCACAACCAAAGGGAACAACACCCTGGATAACACACCAGGTCTTCCTTCACAACCGAAGGGAACAACACCCTGGATACCACCAGGTCTTCCTTCACAATCGAAGGGAACAACACACAGAGAAATAGATTGAAACCAAGCCCCTAGATCAAGCTTTAACAAGTAAGGATCTGAAGCAACTAGTGCTGAGAGCAAAGATCTAAGACAAGTTGCACTCTCAGAACTACACGGGCTCTCTTAGAAAATCTATTACGGCACAGAGAGCGAAGAGCTGAAAAATATGAGAAAAGAAGTTCTAGGCTCTTGACTTTCTTCAGAAGAATTTGAATGCTAGAACTCTCGTTATTTCTTCTGTTCTTCTGACTTGTATTTATATCTTCAATTCAAAATATAGACGTTGAAGTAACCGTTGTCTCTTAGTTGGGTGGACGTTCGACTGCTTGACAGTTTGAGAGCTTCAACAATCTTTTATTCACTTGAGCACGCAAAGAGATAATGTCTTCTGGCGTCAGTATGGTCCAACGTTGTATGACAGAACATCTTTAGGACCCTGCACACATTAAATGCTAGAAGAGTAGACAGCTAGGCTGTCTCTCGTTGTCAATACATGTTTACATGAGTTTTCATCAAAATAGCAATGTCAAATGGTTTGATTTAAAGATGTTGACAGAGTATGCACGATAATGGAAAGATATCATCTGCATGCATGCAGTAGATACGTTCTGTCTTCATAAATGCACATCAGTCAGACAGATAAGAGAAGATATTGACAAGTCAACGATTTTAAATATCAAGTCGATATAAACTATAAAGATATTGTCTATATGACTTATGAAATTGTTATGAATAAGTCAGGTTGACCAAGTCGTTATGAGACAGCAGAAATCGTTGTGAAATGCAAATCGTTGTGTTTCTGAAGAAATCGATATGAAACACTTAACAAATCGTTGTGAGATGCAAATCGTTGAGTTTCTGAAGAAATCGATATGAAATACTTAACAAGTCATTATACAAAGCAAGTCGTTGTGAATTCTAAGGAAATCGTTATGAATAGTTATCAAGTCGTTATGAACTCTAAAGAATCATTATGGTAACTTATGAAGTCGTTACAATAAGCAAGTCGTTGCGAGTTCTAAAGAAGTCGTTACGGTAACTTATGAATCGTTACAACAAGCAAGTCGTTGCGCTTTCTAAAGAAATCGTTGCGATAACTTATAGAGTCGTTATGACAGGCAAGTCGTTACGAGTTTCTAAAGAATCGTTATGGTAACTTATAGAGTCGTTGTGACGAGCAAGTCGTTACGGGCTCTAAAGAAATCATTACGGTAACTTATAGAGTCGTTGTGACGAGCAAGTCGTTACGGGCTCTAAAGAAATTGTTGCGACAACTTATAGAGTTGTTGCGACAGGCAAGTCATTATGAGCTCTAAAGAAATCGTTACGGTAACTTATAGAGTCGTTGTGACATCGGCTTGTTTGAAATAACATGACTTTTGATCCAGAAAGGAAATTGTTATGATAATTCTATTGAAATCGATATGCTTATAAAGAAATCGTTATAGCCTTCAATAGAAGTCGATATGAACTTAGTGAAATAATATGTTGAAGAGATTAAAGCTTCAGAGAAGTAATGCATACCTTTTTGTGGGCTTGTTTGACCTTGGTGTTTTTCCTGTACTTAAGACTTACGAAATATTCATTAGATATAATTGATAAGCTCTTGTTTGGTTTTGTTAATCATCAAAATATATATATATATGTGATTATTAAAATTACATGGGGACAGACTGATCATCAGTCGTGTTCTTGTAGCGACAGACCCTACATCGCCTCTCTGACAGAGAGGAACTGGCGACCTGTTCGGAGTTCTGTTCCACTGTGTCTCTATTTCTTGGCACCTGTGTTGTTCCCTAGCACGGTCCTACTCTAGTCTTTCGCCCGGTGCTAGGCACTTGTGGGCTTGTCCGTTGAGAGGTTGTTACCGTTACCTGGACCCCTGGTCCCTCACGCCTGTTTGAGAGAGTTCTCCGGGTGGCGGATGAGCTCGAGTCTACGGACCTCTAGTAGCAGAGGGGAAAACGGTGGGGACAGCGGTGTAGAGTCATTTGTAGAGCTCTCTTAGCTGAGTCTGGGACGTCGAGGTGATTTGGTGCTCTTCCGGCACAGATCAGCTAGTCCTTCTCACTGCCTCACTCTACGTGTTCCGGAACCATTTAGAGGGGCCAGGCGTGGGACTGTAGTCCGGTCAGACTACGGCAGTTGTGGTTACTTTAGTTCCGCTTCTCACTCCGACGGGAGGTGCTAGACATGAACTGGCGGTTGAGGGTAAGGCGCGTGGCGCACTTGACCGGTTGACTAGTGTAGTTGTCGGTGGCTAGTGTCACTGTCTAGGCAGTTGTTTATTGTCTGTGTTTGCAGCCTTGGGATTTGTCTCAGTGTCGTGGTTTACATGGGTTTCCGGTCCCGACGTGTTTAGATCGGTGGCCGTGTAGTTACTTTCCGCTTCCGCACTTACTCTGTTAGTAGAATAGAGTTACTTGCTTTAATTCAGTTATGCACATCTATATCTATTCTGCTATTAGAACCAGTGGGAGATTGGTAGTCCCTACTGGGCTTCTTCGTGAAGCTCATTCCTTTTTTTACAGGTGAGACTTCACAGCAGCACCACCCGCGGCGGACTGAGGAGACTGGGCCATAGTAGACGGCGCCCTCGCTGAGCAGTGTCCCCTTCTAGTTAGTACTTCACCCTCGGGGTATGCCCCTAAGGGATCTGTTATTCCCTTTCTTTCTGCACTTGTACTTTGCTTACTTTGGGACTGTACTAGACTTGTACTCTGTGTTGGACGCTTTTCGTCCACTTGCTGGTACGTTTTAGTGTGTGTTGTTGTTACTTATTCCCATTACATATCTTGTTAGACTGGTCTGTTAGCCCTTCCAAGTCTTCGGGCCCGTGGGCGACAGTGCCGATGGTCGGATCCTTGGTGGGAGCCGGCGGTCCGGGCGTTGGGGCCGTTACAAGAATCAACCAATATAGAGAGACAAGAAGGTGAGCAAGTTGAATTGGAGGGAATTTTTTATAGTGATGTTGTGGAGAGGGTTCTACATATAATCCTAAAATAGTGCACGTACAACCAAAACCAAGTACACCTGTAACTCCGCAGAGAAAATCTGACAAAGTTTCAAGACCTAGTCATGATATTCTCTTTCCTTGTATTATTTGTTACTTCCTGACGAAGGTGAACCAGAATACTTCAAGGAAGCTATGCAAGTTGAGGATTTCGTCAAGTGGGAGTTAGCCATAAAAGATGAGATGCACTCATTATATATATAAAAATGAGACGGAAGCTGACTCAAATTCCAAAGGCAAGAAGGCATTGCAAACAAGTGGGTGTACCTGAGTCAAGGAAGAACATGATGGCAGTAAGAGATACAAGGCAAGATTTTGTGAAGGGCTTCCAATAGAAGGTGTTGCCCTGTTGACAAGCCCAGAGGGGGGTGAATGGGTTTTTATAAATTCAATCTAGGAGATACCTGTAACCAAAAACAATCACACAAACGATCTTCGAACTACGTTAGTTACTTGTTAGTTTAAATAACAATACGCAATGAAGACAATCACACAACACAAGGATTATCCTGGTTCGGACTTCCTTTTCTTAGGAGTCCTACGTCCAGTCCCTGAGCAACAACTCAGGATTGCACTAACTAGGGTACAGTCCCCCTAAGGACGCTACAACACCCAGCTCAGCTGGTCTTCCTTCACACACGAAGGGAACAACACCCTGGATGCCACCAGGTCTTCCTTACAACCAAAGGGAGCAACACCCTGGATACCACCAGGTCTTCCTTCACACCCGAAGGGAACACACAGAGAAGAATGAAAACAGACTTTCACGCCCCTAGATCCAGCTTTTGACAAGAGAGGATCTGAAGCAACTAGAACTGAGAGCGAAGAGATTAAGAACTATTCACACTCTCAGAACTGAACAGGCTCTCTCAAGATTTTCACAAGAACAAGCGGAGAGCAAAAGAGCAAAAGAGCAAAAGCGGAGTGAAGGATCTTGGCTCTTGAATTTCTTCAGAAGAATTTGAAAAATAGTCTTTCGATCCGATGTCCTTCTATTCTTCTGTCTTGTATATATATCTTCAATTTGAAATCTAGTCGTTGAAGAGATCGTTGTCTCTCTCTTGAGTAGCCGTTAGACTGAATGACATCTGGAGTCTTGGAAGCTTCCTGTCTCAGTCTTTTGATCACTTGAGCACGCATAGAGATGAAATCTTCATAGAGATCCGTTGGCTTTTATTTGTCTAACGTTGTACAATGAAGTTACATCAAAGGTCTGCACAGATGTCAAGCTCAAACAGCAGACCGATAGGCTGTCTCTGATATCAGTCAACGTCAGTAGCAATAGTCAAGAAAATAGTAATACCAACTGGCTTAAGTCTAAAGGACGTTATCAGACTAAGCACGATAAAGGAAGATATAGTCTGCATGCATGCAGAGATACGTTCAGATCTCATAAATGCAAAAGCGTCAGATAGATGTCTACGTGGATTTTGACTGGTCAATGCTTTAAGATGAATAAGATATCAAATATGACGTTGAAGACTATATGACTTATGAAATCGTTATGAGTTATAGCAAATCGTTCTATGACAGAGGATATAAGAAATCGTTATGAATTATGGCAAGTCATTTTGATTCTAAAGAAGTCGATGTGAAACACTTAACAAATCGTTACACAAAGCAAGTCGTTATGAGTATAAAGAAATCGTTACGAGAACTAAAGAATCGTTGCGGCTATCAAGTCGTTACGAGTATCAAGAAATCGTTACGAGAACTAAGAAATCGTTGCGGCTAGCAAGTCGTTACGAGTATTAAAGAATCGTTACGAGAACTAAAGAAGTCGTTGCGGCTATCAAGTCATTACGAGTATCAAAGAAATCGTTACGAGAACTAAAGAAATCGTTGCGGCTAGCAAGTCGTTACGAGTATTAAAGAAATCGTTACGAGAACTAAAGAAGTCGTTGCGGCTAGCAAGTCGTTACGAGTATCAAAGAATCGTTACGAGAACTAAAGAAATCGTTGCGGCTAGCAAGTCGTTACGAGTATCAAAGAAATCGTTGTGATAACTTATGAAGTCGTTACAACAAGCAAGTCGTTGCGAGTTCTAAAGAAATCGTTATGATAACTTATGAAGTCGTTACAACAAGCAAGTCGTTGCGAGTTCTAAAGAAATCGTTATGATCACTTATGAAGTCGTTACAACAAGCAAGTCGTTGCGAGTTCTAAAGAAATCGTTATGATAACTTATGAAGTCGTTACAACAAGCAAGTCGTTGCGAGTTCTAAAGAAATCGTTATGATCACTTATGAAGTCGTTACAACAAGTAAGTCGTTGCGAGTTCTAAAGAAATCGTTATGATCACTTATGAAGTCGTTATGACATCGACTTGATTGAAACGACATGACTTTTCAGTCTCATAAGAGAATCGTTATGAACTTTAACAGAAATCGACATGGACTTAGAGAAATCTCATGTTTGAAAAGATTAAAGCTTCAGAGTAGTAATGCATACCTTTATTGGCTTGTTTGACTTCGATGATTTTTCCTGTACTTAAGACTTATGAGATATTCAGCAGATATAATTGATAAATTCTTGTTTGGTTTTGTTAATCATCAAAATATGTATATATATACAATTAATTAAAATTGCATGGGGACAGACTGATCATCAATCTCCCCCTTTTTGGTGATGACAAAACTGAATAATAAGCATAAGAAAAATGTCTGAATTTTTTGTACTTTTTCTCCCCCTTTTTGTCATTAAGCAAAAAGAAACACTTTGAAAAAGAAAGAAGAGAGAAAGAGAAAGAGAGAATACTCATCGAGTCATGGCATTCATTGCGGAGGTACAGGCAAATAGAAGGCAGGAGACAACAGAGAGGCAAAATGGGAGATGGTTTCCCATGCCTGAACTTCCTGCTCTTCAAAAAGAGACTTAAAAACGCCAAAAGACAGAGTAAGATGGTCCCATGGTGGAAGCCATCCGTTTGATATGAAGATCTAAATGCCTATAGAGAAGATCAGCATAAGCATCTTTGTCCATGTTGAACTTGAGAAACCGAGAAGTGCCAAAGCTGGCACAGGAGAGGAACTGGTCCATGGTGACCGGATAGTGATTGTGGTTGGCTCTGAGAGCTTGGTGCAAAGCCACATACACTTTGTATCTTTCTTCCCAGATTCTGAAGGGATCATCAACAAGATTGATGGAGTTCATATCTAAAAAGTGGCTGGAGAAATAGCTGGTTTGCCTCCCTGGCCTGAGCTTCATTGAGTGCTGACAACTGCTGAGCTGACAGAGGGTAGAATGTGGACCAATCAGAAGATGTGAGCCTTTCACATTCAGACAAGATAGGGGAGAGAACGTCAGCCTTGACATGGCCCAGGTGATATTCCCTGAAGAGGATCTAGTAAAGGAAACCATGCATCCTTTCTGAACTTTAATTCTACCCAAAACCCTGGCATAACGCTCAAAGATGATGGATCCTACAGAGGATCCATAACTAGAAAGTGAATTTGAGGCAGGGCTATCTCCTCAGGTATTTGAAGAGTAGCAAAGTCTACCTTAATATCTGAAGAGTGAGCTGGAACTGGAGACAAGGCTAAAATGGCCTTCTTGAACTGACAGAGCTGAACTTCTGGAGTTTATTAATGTATCTGAAGTTGTTGAAGAGCATGAAATGCCTGATCATCTTGATTTCTGATTGAATGAAGGGTGCCCAGAGTTCTTTGTGATACATCCTGAACCATTCAGAGAGAGTCAAGGAGTGGTCCCTTGAAGAAAATCTGGCAGATCTGGCAAGAGTGAACTTCTTGAGAAGATCCTTGTGACCTTTGCCCCACTGCTCTTCAGATTTGGAGTGAGCAAGAGAGAAAATTTTGATTTTTCGGTTTTTGAAAGAGAAGTAAGGAAAAATAATGTGCAGATAATTGTAAGGTTTTGAAAAGGAACGTTGATGATGGTGGCATAAGCAACTTTAGAAAGGTATTCCCTATACAGTGAGTTATGGTGGTTGGCCACTGTGAGAGAAAACCACAAAGGAGGGTATTTGGGTTCAGAGGAAGAGGAAGAGGTAGAAGTAAGTTTCCTCTTTTTGGAGGCAGGAACAGAAGGATCTGTCCTGTGAATATGGTCTCCCACTTTCAACACAGACCTGAGGATCCCTTCCTTAAATTCATCCTTTATCTTTTCAATAAAGGGAGAACTGAGTTGAGCATGGACATGTATGATAGTGATGAAAGATGGTGGAGGATTAGGATGAAGAAAAGAATGTGAAGTAGTGTGAGGAGCATCAGTGGGTCCAAGGGAGGGACCGGAGGAGGAGAATGATGCTCCAGCTGAGGATCCAGGAGGGGCCTCAGATGAAGGAGAAGGAATGGTGGACTGAAATGGAGTAGGAGATGAAATGGGTCTAGATTGAGGCTTCTTGAATGTTTGGGGAGCAGGAGGTGCTGTAGGAGCTGATGGTGGAGTGGGAGGAATAGGTGTGTGAGAGGGAGAAGAGGGAGCTGGGGGCTTGGGTGCCAAGATCTCTTCTGCCTCTAACTGCACAGGCTCACTCTCCAAGGTGCTGGAATCTTGCACAGATGGCCCTGATGGCCCCGCATCCTGAACATCTGGCCCTATTGGCCCTGCATCTTGAGATGCTGCTGCTGCTCCTGGTGAAACTGCTTCTTCTTGAGGAGGAGGAGCATGAGCTCCAACTACTTGATAAATCTGAGAGCATCCCTTTCATGCTGCGCATTTCCTGGTTGAACCAAGTCATAGCATTTCTGATTTGGGCCAACTCTTTGTTAGCCGAAGCTTGACTCATAAAAATAGAGTTGACATCTGACTGGGAGAAACAGAGAAGTTTGTGAACCACTCCTATATTTTACCCTTTTATTTTGGTGATAACAAAATTTATGTTTAATTAATTATTATTAAAAATATTTAATATCATGTTTTTCTAATAAATAAAATTTATGTGATTAATTGAATATTAAATATATTTAATACCATGATTTTTCTAATTATAAATTAAATATCATGATTTTCTAATAAATATAAATTTATGTGATTAATTGAATATTAAATATATTTAATACCATAATTTTTCTAATAAAATTAAATATCATGATTTTCTAATAAATATAATTTTATGACATTATTCTGTATGATTTGCACTAAACACATAAATCGATGTCCATTCAAATATATCGATTTCAGTTCAAAGTGCCACATCGATTTGCTCTCATAAGGATCCTTTGTACTCACACAGACTCCTTTGTAACTCATAAGGATTCCTTTGTAAACTCTCATAAGGATTCGCTCTCATAACGATTCCTTTGTAAACTCTCATAAGGATTCACTCTCATAACGATTCCTTTGTAAACTCTCATAAGGATTCGCTCTCATAACGATTCCTTTGTAAACTCTCATAAGGATTCGCTCTCATAACGATTCCTTTGTAACTCTCATAAGGATTCGCTCTCATAACGATTCCTTTGTAAACTCTCATAAGGATTCGCTCTCATAACGATTCCTTGTAAACTCTCATAAGGATTCGCTCTCATAACGATTCCTTTGTAAACTCTCATAAGGATTCACTCTCATAACGATTCCTTTGTAACTCTCATAAGGATTCGCTCTCATAACGTTTCCTTTGTAACTCTCATAAGGATTCGCTCTCATAACGATTCCTTTGTAAACTCTCATAAGGATTCGCTCTCATAACGATTCCTTTGTAAACTCTCATAAGGATTCACTCTCATAACGATTCATTTGTAACTCTCATAAGGATTCGCTCTCATAAGGATTCCTTTGTAATCACACAGACTTCTCATAAGGATTCCTTTGTAACTCACACAGACTTCTCACATGGATTCCTTTGTAACTCTCATAAGGATTTGATAAGTGAAACATGGATCCTTTATAAAATATGGATTTCAACATGGATTTCACTTAAACATAGATTTATTTATATTTCAAAATATTTTTTGGCATCTAGTGAAAAAGTCAAATATTCTTGATTTGCGTAATCCTCTATCTTTCTGACAGGAGATCTTTTTGCTTATCTCTCTAAATCTTTCTTTCCTGCCAACAAAAAGGGGATTACTTACCACTTCTGGGTGGCATCAGGAAACATAAAGGTATGAGCCTTTTTGACAGAAACACTCTTTTATCTAAACACTTTTTTCTATGCTTGCAGACCTCGTAGACCACAAATTATCAGAAGAAAGAGAAGATGAGCAACGGCTAGAACTCCAACGGATTTATTCAAATTGCTCATATAAAAGATGAAGCAAGGCTGAAGAAGAAGCATGAGCTTTCCTGAAGATTTTTCAAGAGTGTACATCCGGGAAGAACCTCAACTCCACATACACTCAAAGGAAAAGAGAGAAAGAGCCTGAGCCCAAGAAGAAGTGTTCAAGCATCTGAAGCCCTCAAGCTTCAAGCTCCTTCTCCTCTCTTCACTCTCTCTGTGTGCATCTTGTAAATCTGGGGGAGAGAATCTTTTGCTGAGAGTTCTTGTAGTTGGTTTTTATTTGTTCCAACTCTCAGCTTTGTTCTTTCTTTTCTAAGAAAGACTTCTGTCCAGCTGTAGGACTGTATACAGTTGTTAACCTAGCTAGGGGTTAGTGTCTAGCAGAACCGCACTGGGGTTTGTACCAGGAGGTTGGCTTCTTTACCTGTAAGAGAAGTGGGCTACCTTCTTGCCCGGGAAAGAGAAGAAGACCAGCTGAGGTGCTGGGTGTTGTAGTGTCCTTAAGGGGGACTGTACCCTTGGTTAGTGAAATCCCAAGAGGTTGCTTGGGGACTGGACGTAGGACTTCCATGTGGGAAGGGCCGAACCAGGATAAATTCCTTGTGTCCTTTGTGTGATTGTTTATTTGCTTCCGCACTGCTACTCTTTATCACACTAAACTAACCAAACCTTCAAGTGTTAATTTCTGTGTTTAAGATTCTATTTCAGATTTCAGAAAAACCTATTCACCCCCCCTCTAGGTTAGCTTGTTGCCGTACCAAAAGGGCCAACAAGTGGTATCAGAGCGGGTCTCTGAACTTTCAAGAAGATCTAACGATCTTAGAGCAAAGATCCATGGCAGCTCAAGGATATGCTGAAGGTCAATCAGTCACCAGACCTCCATTCTTTGATGGAGAAGACTACCAATATTGGAAGATGCGAATGGAATGCTTCATTCGGGGCACAGACTTCGATCTGTGGCAGGTAATAGAGGTAGGTGATTTTGTTGTTGTTCCTGTTCCAGGCACTACTGCTATTACAATAGCTGATAAAAATAAATTATCTTTAAACTTCAAAGCTAAGAACTATTTATGTTGTGCTTTATCCACAAAAGAATTAGTAGAGTATCTGCATGTAAATCTGCTAAAGAAATATGGGATAAACTACAGATAACTTATGAAGGAACAATAAAGTAAAACAAACTAGGATAGATATTCTTGTCTCACAATATGAGCAATTTAAAATGCTTCCAAATGAAAATATCACTCAGATGTATAATAGATTTTCAAGTATAGTAGTTGGTCTAAGTTCTCTTGGTAAAAATCTTTCTAATGAGGAAACTGTTAGAAAAATACTTAGGTCCTAACTATTTCATGGACACCTAAAGTAACTGCTATTGAAGAGGCCCATGATTAACCAAATTATCAATTGATAATTTAATAGGTTCTCTCATGGCACATGAAATAAATATGGAGCGATTGTCTGAAAGCTCATCTAAGAAGAAATGTACTAATGCTCTTAAGGTTGTAGCTGCTCCTTCCACTTCTTCTTCTAGCTCCAAAAATGCAGATTCTGAAGACAGTGACGTAGATGAAGTTCTGTCAAGCTTCAGAAAATTTTCAAGAAGAAGAAAAATGGATCAAGAAGGATTCAAAAGAAAGAAAAGAAAAGGAACCAGTCTGCTATGAATGCAGAAAACCTGGACATCTGAGACCAGATTGTCCAAGGTTAAAGAAGAATGGCCAAACCGAAAAGCTCAAGAAGCAGCATAAGAAATTTAAAAGAAAAGCCATGGCAGCTGCTTGGGAAAATGATGAGGCCACAAGCTCCGAAACATCAAGCTCAGAATCGGAGAAAGAGCAGGTAAATCTTGCCCTCATGGCAGGACTAGATGAGGTACATTCTGACTCATTTTTGATTCTTGCACAGATTCAGGATCAGAATCTGAAGATTTAGATCATGTTTTTAATGAACTTTATGATAAACACAAGGTTGTGTAAAAGAATTGAAAAATATCAAGAACAACCTTACTTGTTTGGAAAACACTAATTCTGATCTTAAATCAGAAATGGAACAATTAGAAGATCAATTAAAAGAATGTAAAGATAATAATTATCTTTTAAATGAAGATTTAAAAGTAAGAATAATGAGAAGATAGAGTTAGAAGAAAAATTGAAAACTCTAACTGAAGAAAATCTTTATTTAAAAGAATCAGTTAGAAAATTAACTAAAGGAAAAACATCTTTAGCCCTATGCTTAAACGGATCAAAATCTGGAAATAACAAACAAGGGCTTGGTTACATACCTCCGGAAAAAGGAAAACAAGTCATAATTCCTGAAAAATATCCATTACCAAAATTTGTAAAAGAAACCAATTTGCCTCAGAAAAAGGCTCCTGTAAAAGAAAAGGTCTCCAAATATTGTGTTCCAGATAGACATCACAAGAAAATAAGAACTATAAATCAAATTATATTCATTGTTGCTCTCATTGTAATAAGTTAGGACACACAGTAAACACCTGCACAACAAGGCACTTAGTTTGGATTCCTAAATGTTATTTTTATGCATCTAACCATCAAGGACCCAAAAAGATTTGGGTACCTACTTCTGAATAGTTTATTTGCAGGATGGCCTTGTAGCATCAGGAACAAAGGATGCTCAAGGCACTGGTGACTGCCAGCTCTTCATCCATCTCATATCTGAAGAGGGAGTAGTCAATAATTTATTTGTAAATTTTAATATTACTAACAATTATTTTCAAGTCTCATTCAGATGGAATCTCTCACTCAGGGGGAGCACAGACTAAGGGGGAGTTATTCATTTATGTCAATCATTATTGAACCCCTCAATGGTAAGAATTCTTTCACAAAGGGGAGAGAATGCAATGGTAAGAACCTTCCTTTTTGGTTTGTGACAAAAACGGGGAGAGTATGCATGGTATGCATTATCTGTGAATTTTCTGTATTTTCTATGCTTTACGTATTTTTGTTAGAAAATTCTCATAAATTTTGTCATCACCAAAAAGGGGGAGATTGTTGAACCACTCCTATATTTTACCCTTTATTTTGGTGATAACAAAATTTATGTTTAATTAATTATTATTAAAAATATTTAATATCATGTTTTTCTAATAAATATAATTTATGTGATTAATTGAATATTAAATATATTTAATACCATGATTTTTCTAATTATAAATTAAATATCATGATTTTCTAATAAATATAAATTATGTGATTAATTGAATATAAATATATTTATACCATAATTTTTCTAATATAAATTAATATCATGATTTTCTAATAAATATAATTTTATGACATTATTCTGTAATGATTTGCACTAAACACATAAATCGATGTCCATTCAATATATATCGATTTCAGTTCAAAGTGCCACATCGATTTGCTCTCATAAGGATTCCTTTGTACTCACACAGACTCCTTTGTAACTCATAAGATTCCTTTGTAACTCTCATAAGGATCGCTCTCATAACGATTCCTTTGTAAACTCTCATAAGGATTCACTCTCATAACGATTCCTTTGTAAACTCTCATAAGGATTCGCTCTCATAACGATTCCTTTGTAACTCTCATAAGGATTCGCTCTCATAACGATTCCTTTGTAACTCTCATAAGGATTCGCTCTCATAACGATTCCTTTGTAACTCTCATAAGGATTCGCTCTCATAACGATTCTTTTGTAAACTCTCATAAGGATTTACTCTCATAACGATTCCTTTGTAACTCTCATAAGGATCGCTCTCATAACGATTCCTTTGTAACTCTCATAAGGATTCGCTATCATAACGATTCCTTTGTAACTCTCATAAGGATTCGCTCTCATAACGATTCCTTTGTAAACTCTCATAAGGATTCACTCTCATAACGATTCCTTTGTAACTCTCATAAGGATTCGCTCTCATAGGATTCCTTTGTAACTCACACAGACTTCTCATAAGGATTCCTTTGTAACTCACACAGACTTCTCACATGGATTCCTTTGTAACTCTCATAAGGATTTGATAAGTGAAACATGGATTCCTTTATAAATATGGATTTCAACATGGATTTCACTTAAACATAGATTTATTTTATATTTCAAAATATTTTTTGGCATCTAGTGAAAAAGTCAAATATTCTTGATTTGCGTAATCCTCTATCTTTCTGACAGGAGATCTTTTTGCTTATCTCTCTAAATCTTTTCTTTCCTGCCAACAAAAAGGGATTTACTTACTTCACTTCTGGGTGGCATCAGGAAACATAAAGGTATGAGCCTTTTTGACAGAAACACTCTTTTATCTAAACACTTTTTTCTATGCTTGCAGACCTCGTAGACCACAAATTATCAGAAGAAAGAGAAGATGAGCAACGGCTAGAACTCCAACGGATTTATTCAAATTGCTCATATAAAAGATGAAGCAAGGCTGAAGAAGAAGCATGAGCTTTCCTGAAGATTTTTCAAGAGTGTACATCCGGGAAGAACCTCAACTCCACATACACTCAAAGGAAAGAGAGAAAGAGCCTGAGCCCAAGAAGAAGTATTCAAGCATCTGAAGCCCTCAAGCTTCAAGCTCCTTCTCCTCTCTTCACTCTCTCTGTGTGCATCTTGTAAATCTGGGGGAGAGATCTTTTGCTGAGAGTTCTTGTAGTTGGTTTTTATTTGTTCCAACTCTCAGCTTTGTTCTTTATTTTCTAAGAAAGACTTCTGTCCAGCTGTAGGACTGTATACAGTTGTTAACCTAGCTAGGGGTTAGTGTCTAGCAGAACCGCACTGGGGTTTGTACCAGGAGGTTGGCTTCTTTACCTGTAAGAGAAGTGGCTACCTTCTTGCCCGGGAAAGAGAAGAAGACCAGCTGAGGTGCTGGGTGGTAGTGTCCTTAAGGGGGACTGTACCCTTGGTTAGTGAAATCCCAAGAGGTTGCTTGGGGACTGGACGTAGGACTTCCATGTGGGAAGGGCCGAACCAGGATAAATAAATTCTTTGTGTCCTTTGTGTGATTGTTTATTTGCTTCCGCACTGCTACTCTTTATCACACTAAACTAACCAAACCTTCAAGTGTTAATTTCTGTGTTTAAGATTCTATTTCAGATTTCAGAAAAATCTATTCACCCCCCCCTCTAGGTTAGCTTGCTGCCGTACCAAAAGGGCCAACAAAGTTCACCTTGAACATTTAACCTCTCAATTACTGGCGTCAGATGTATGACAATTTTCTTCTTAGCCTTCCTCTGAAATGGAGAATCAGTAAGGAGGGGAGCTCCAGAGGCAACCGCTTTTCCTTTCTTCTTACTTTGATTTTCTGGGGGAGGGACATCATCATCTGAGCTCGAAGAGCTTGCAGTCACTCCTTCTCTGTCATCCAGATTGGAAAAATCTCTTTGCTCTTCAACCTTCTCAACATCTGGAGATGCACCTTCATGGCCTTTTTGATAGCTCCCCTCAATAGGAGCATTTTCTTCATCTGATACTTGCTCCCCTGACTGGGAGCAGGTTCCATTGAGAGACACCTGGGCAGCTTGGTGCTCGACCTCGACTGGAACATCTTCCATCTGTTCATCAATGTGGCCTGGTGCCACAGTCTCTTTTGCAACATTGCTACTTGCTTCTGGAGCACTGGAAATAAAAGGAATGGAATCTAAGATGTCTGCCAGAATGATGCAACTACAATTGAGGGATGTGGGTCCTCAATAGGAGTAATGTCCTCTGGGAGGAGATCCTCAATGCGCCTTTCTGCAAAGGTTTGAACTGGTTCTTCTGGAAATCCTGAAGCTTCTGCAATCACCCTTTCTTTCTACTGCACTTTCATACTGAACTTCTGCAATGGAGGGTCCTGAAGATTCTGCTATTCAATGCTGGAGCTAAAATTGACTCCACTGGCAGTTCTGGATCCATATTTGCTGATTCCATCTCTGGAGGAACAACTGGAGTGTCGATAATGATGGCCTCACCCTCGGCCACTGAAGCCTTGAACCAAATACCATTCTCCACAGAGAAACCACTCTTCTTCAAATTCTGGACCTGATTGCTTGGCCCATTTTCTCTACGACTGCCCAGAGAAATCAACACCGAAGTGTTTGAAAATTTTGGTGAGTAGATGGGCATAAGGCAGGGACACATTTAACTTACTCTTGGTGTCCCAAATCTGATCTCTTGCAAACTTCATTCTTTCCATTATCACTGCGGCCATATTTATTCCTTATTCTGAATGGCCCAGTACATCATGTCCGAATCGGCCTTTGTGCAAGATGAAAACGTTGCACTTCTGGGAACTAGGATTTGACAGACAATAAATGGAGAAGACGATTGAAGGCTGATAATTGATTTATGTCGATCTTGCCGTCTCTCAGCTTGAATCCAGGCCCTATAATTCCCAGCCTTTCACTTGGCATCCTCAGAGTGAATCCCACTAAATCCGGAATCTTTACATTGAATAACACTCTCAGCAACTCAGGGTCTACTCTAATCAAAGTTCCCTTACTGACGAAACCAGAGACCCATCTTCCTCTGTTCGCATACACACAAAAAGGCTTTTACCAAGTCCGGATAACTGACCTCTGAAAAGGTGGAAATTTCTGTCCACTGCATCTGATTGATCAACTCCACTAAGCTGCTCATTCCACTTTCCGCAGATTAGCTACATCTACTTCTTTGTTGCCACAGAGCTTCGTCTTCACAAATGTGAACCTCTCCTGCTCTCAGGAGTGAGGAACTCGGCGCTGTAGCCACCCAAACTGCCGGCGATGATAGGAGCGGCCATTGATTCAGGTGGGGAAGATAACGGAGGGTGGAGACGGAAGGTGAGGAGAAAGAATCCTCAAGAAATTTTGCGGGAAGTAGGAGGAAGATTCGAATTTGCAGAGGATTGAGATGGAGTTGTTAGGGCATCGGCTCGAGCGGCAGGCTAAAAGGGGGGAAAAAGGTAGACGATGAGGCACGAATCGTTCTGACATCGATTTTATGAAAAATTAATGCTACGTGGAAAGTGAGGCGCCAAGCGGCGGAGAAAAACGACAAAAGATTTTGACCGTTCAACTGGACTTCAATGAGAGAGAGTTTAATGCAATATAATTTGAATTTTTTCTTGCTTATCGCCAAGGAGGGAAAAATTACTTTAATTCTAAACTTTAATTTGCCACTTGTAAGCAAACTTTTATCACAAAGTACACATGCCTAATTCCCTTCTAAGAGATGTAAATCTCTCTTCAGGTAAGGCTTTTGTGAAAATGTCTGCTAATTGGCCATTTGTATCAATAAAAGATATTTCAATATTTCCATTTGCAACATGATCACGAATAAAATATCTAACCTCAATATGTTTGGTCCTTGAGTGCTGGACTGGATTCTTGGTGAGATTAATGGCACTGGTGTTGTCACATAGCAACGGGATCGATTTGATATTTAATCCAAAGTCCTCAAGCTGTTGCTTTATCCATAAGAGTTGTGTGTGCAGCAGTTCCAGCAGCCACGTACTCAGCTTCAGCTGTAGAGAGTGCTACTGAATTTTGTTTCTTTGAGGACCAAGATATCAAACACCCTGCAAGGAACTGGCAACAACCACTGGTGCTCTTTCTATCTAATTTACATCCAGCATAGTCAGCATCAGAGTAACCTACTAGGCTAATTTCACATTGTTTTGGATACCATAGACCTAAGTCATGAGATCTTGCTAGATATCTAAATATTCGTTTCACAGAAATTAAATGTGATTCTTTAGGATCTGCCTGATATCGAGCACACATGCATACACTAAATAAAATATCAGGTCTACTAGCTGTTAAATAAAGGAGTGAACCTATCATACCTCTGTAGATCTTTTGATCTACTTTCTTACCATCTTGTCACTGTCCATTCTTGTTGATGTACTCATTGGTGTGTGACAGTGGCTTGGTATTTTCGAATCCGAATTTCTTCAATAGTTTTTGTGTACTTAGCTTGACTGATGTGAGTTCCTTCCTTTCCTTGCTTGATTTGTAGTCCAAGGAAATAGTTGAGTTCTCCATCATACTCATTTCAAATTCTCCCTGCATTAACTTTTCAAAGTACTTGCAAAGAGACTCATCAGTAGACCCAAAAATGATATCATCTACATAGATTTGAACCAGTAGGATTTGTTTGACTTTTGACTTTATAAAAAGTGTACTATCTACCTGACCTCTGCTGAAACCATTATTTAGAAGGAAAGAGCTAAGCCTTTCATACCAGGCTCTAGGAGCTTGCTTTAAACCATATAATGCCTTGTGAAGTTTGAAAACATGATTAGGAAATTCTGTGTCATCAAAGCCCGGAGGTTGTTCCACATAAACTTCCTCTTTATGAAACCATTTAAGAAAGCGGATTTAACGTCCATTTGAAATAGTGTCAAGTTCAAAGCAGATGCATATGCAAGTATATTCTAATGGCCTCAAGTCTAGCTACAGGTGCATAGGTTTCATCGAAATCTATGCCTTCCTCTTGAGAATAGCCTTGAGCTACCAACCTGGCCTTGTTTCTTAAGATTGCACCAGTTTCATCCAGTTTATTTCTGAACACCCATTGGTGCCAATGACTGGATGGTCTGATGGTCTAGGAACAAGAGAGACATACTTGGTTTCTCTTGAATTGATTTAATTCATCTTGCATGGCTACTATCCAAGATTCATCAGAGAGAGCTTCATTGACTGTCCTAGGCTCTATCTGAGAAACAAAAGCTAAATAATCACAAGGAATAACATTACCTCTTGTTCTTACCCCAATGGATGGATCACCAATGATATTTTCAAGTGGGTGATCTTTCTTGTATCTCCACTCCTTTGGAAGGTTTTCATGAGTAACTTCTTCTTGTTGTAATTCTTCCAGAGGTGGATCATCCTTGTCCTCAATTGATGCATCCTTTAGTTTCTTGGATAGTTCTTCTGCATCATCATCGTCACTATCTACTTCCTTTCTCAAGGAAGGGTTAGTTTCATCAAAAATAATGTGCACAGATTGTTCAATCAACAAGGTACGTTTATTAAACACTCTATAGCCTTTAGGTTTAGATGTATACCCATGAAGATGCCTTCATGATTTGGCATCCAACTTACCGATATCTCTTTTTCCATTGTTGTGAATGAAGCAAGGGCATAAAGGTTCTGAAGTGACTGATCTGAGGCTTTTTCCCTTTGAATAGTCATATGCAGTCTTCTTCAGGATTGGCCTGATCATTACACGGTTGATAATATAGCTTGCTGTATTGACTGCTTCAGCCCAAAAGTATCTAGGCAGATCATATCTGAGAGCATAGTTCTTGCCATGTCCATAGGGTTCTGTTCTTCCTCTCAGCGATGCCATTCTGTTGAGGTGTCCTTGGTGCTGAGAAGTTGTGCTCAATTCCCTGATCATCACAAAATCTAGAAAATTTCTTTTTGAAATTCACCACCATGATCTGATCTGATGGACACAATGCTGAACTTCTGATCTTTCTGAACTTTCTTACTGAAGCTTACAAAACTCTCAAAAGTATCATCTTTGTGCTCTAGGAATGATACCCATGTAAATCTTGAGTAGTCATCAACTATGACAAATCCAAAATTCTTTCCTCCAAGATGGTAGTCCTCATTGGCCCAAATAGATCCATATGAAGGAGCTCCAAGGGTTTTGAGGTGGTCACCACCGTCTTTGACTTGAAGGAGACCTTGGTGTGCTTACCTTAGCACAAGGTTTACATACACTTTCCAACTTTGTACTGACCTTAGGTAGACCTTGCACAAGATTCTCTTTAGTAATTTTCTCATGCCATCTATGCTGCAGTGTCCAAGTCGTCTGTGCCATAATTTGTGGATTTATTTTTATTTGCCGCCAGGCAAACATTTTGAACCTTGAGTTCTTCAAGATAGAGCACATACAAATTCTTTCTCTATTAGCTTCGAAGATGACTGTTCCATCCTTTAGTATACTGCACTTTGACTCTTGAAATTGATCTGATGGCCTCTGTCGCACAGCTGGCTAATGCTAATGAGATTGTGCTTCAATCCCTTGACTAGTAGCACATCTTCTATGACTGTTTTTCTTTGTTTCCACAGAGCCACTGCCTATTACAATTCCTTTCCCATTATCTCCATAGGTAACTGTTCCATCTTCAGCTTGGAGATGAGAGAACAACTTCTGGTTTCTGACATGTGTCTTGAGCACCCACTGTCCAAATACCATTGGATGCTCGAGGGTTGTCCTGAAATAAAGACATCAAGCTTTAGGTACCCAAATTCTTTTGGGTCTGATTGGTTAGTATCATTAACTTTATCTTTTAATATCCATTTTTTGTGTCTTGTTGGACATGTAGTTTTAATATGTCCTAACTATTGCAGTGACTACAGCAGGATAACTTAGTCACTTTTTCTATGTTTAAAATCAGTTGTATGCTATATCTTGTTCGGGTACAATTTTGGTGTTGGATATGTTTTAGGATAGACCTTGGTTTCTTCATTATCTGGGGGTGTATATCCTAATCCATTTTTTTCTTACCTGATCTTCTCGCACCTTTTAATATTAGAGAGTTTTTACCATTAGTAAATTTTCTAGTGTGCTTGATAGTTTATCATTTTCTTCATTTAAGTTTTCAATTTCTTTCCGTAATTCATCAGTACTTTCATGTTTTTCTAGTTTAGTTATTTGTTCATTTTAACTTTTAGGTCTTCACATAACAGTTCATTTCTTCGTTTAAGTTCAATTATTTGACTTTCTAATTGTTCATTTTCTGATTTTAGATCTGAGTTTGTATTTTCTATACAGACTATGTTTTTCTTACTTACTTTTAATAGTTTAGTTACTTCTTATATTTTCATAAAGTTCATTGAAAGCCTCTTCTAAACTATCGGAGTCTGAACCATTGCATGAATCAAAGATGAGTCAGAAGTTACCTTTTCTTCAGTGTTTGCCATGAAAGCCAAGTGGGCTTTTTCTTCATCACTGCAGGAGCTCGACTCACTATCTGAGTCGCTACTGTTTTCCCATGCTGCTGCCATTGCTTTCTTTTTGAACTTTCTAAACTTCTTGGAACTGTCCTTCTTCCTGAATTCTGATTTCTTTAACTTAGGACACTCAGTCTTAATGTGTCCTGGCTTCTTACATTCGTAGCAAATGGGTTCTCTTTCTTCACTTCTTTTCCATCTGGTTTCTTGAAGTCCTTATTTCTTTTGAAATACTTTCTACCAGATTGAGACTTTTTCTTTTTAGCCAAGATTCGCTGTAACCTTCTGGATAACATAGCTTCTTCATTTTCGCTGTCTGTATTACTTTCACTTTCAGCTGAGCTTGCTTCTGGTGAATCTTCTTCAGCTTTTAGGCGTTGGAGTGCTTCTTTCTGCTAGAGGACTCTCCTAGCCTTTCCATATGATTTCATGGGCCATAAGGGACCCAATGAGTTTTCTACAGACATTCTCTTCAGATCATTAGCTTCTTCTATTGCTGTGACTTTTGGAGTCCATGAGGACGGTAAGGATCTAAGTATCTTTCTTACCATATCTCCCATTTCATATACTTTCCCCAGGCTAGCCAGTCCATTTGTGATGTCAGTGAACCGGCTGAACATTTGGGTTATGGACTCACTTGATTGCATCTGAAATCTTTCATATTGAGTGACAAGAATATCAATTCTTGTTTCCTTCACTTTGTCTGTCTTCATAAGTAATCCTGAGCTTTTCCACATTTCCATTGATGATTTGCAGGCTGAAACTCTGTTGAATTCCTTCTTACTTAGAGCACAGCATAGGATACTTTTTGCTTTGCAATTCAGGGAAATCTTCTTTCTGTCATCATCTGTCCATTGTGCTTTCTCATTTGTGACTAACAGATCACCTTCTTCTACTATGGACCAAATTTGATAGTCGTGTCCTTGTAAAAAGTATTCCATTCTGGTCTTCCAGTAAGGTAATCTTCACCATCGAAGAGAGGGGGTCGGTTGACTGACTGACCTTCAAAATTACCTTGGGCTGCCATGGATCTTTACTCTTCAGATCGTTGGATCCTTTCTTTGTCGAAGAGACTGCTCTGATACCACTTGTTGCCCTGTTGACAAGCCCAGAGGGGGGGTGAATGGGTTTTTATAAATTCAATCTAGGAGATACTGTAACCAAAAACAATCACAAACGATCTTCGAACTACGTTAGTTACTTGTTAGTTTAAATAACAATTACGCAATGAAGACAATCACACAACACAAGGATTATCCTGGTTCGGACTTCCTTTTCTTAGGAGTCCTACGTCCAGTCCTGAGCAACAACTCAGGATTGCACTAACTAGGGTACAGTCCCCTAAGGACGCTACAACACCCAGCTCAGCTGGTCTTCCTTCACACACGAAGGGAACAACACCCTGGATGCCACCAGGTCTTCCTTTACAACCAAAGGGAGCAACACCCTGGATACCACCAGGTCTTCCTTCACACCCGAAGGGAACAACACAGAGAAGAATGAAAAAGACTTTCACGCCCCTAGATCCAGCTTTTGATAAGAGAGGATCTGAAGCAACTAGAACTGAGAGCGAAGAGATTAAGAACTATTCACACTCTCAGAACTGAACAGGCTCTCTCAAGATTTTCACAAGAACTAGCGGAGAGCAAAAGAGCAAAAGCGGAGAGTGAAGGATCTTGGCTCTTGATTTCTTCAGAAGAATTTGAAAATGTCTTTCGATCCGATGTCTTCTATTCTTCTGTCTTGTATATATATCTTCAATTTGAAATAGTCGTTGAAGAGATCGTTGTCTCTCTCTTGAGTAGCCGTTAGACTGAATGACATCTGGAGTCTTGGAAGCTTCCTGTCTCAGTCTTTGATCACTTGAGCACGCATAGAGATGAAATCTTCACAGAGATCCGTTGGCTTTTATTTGTCTAACGTTGTACAATGAAGCTACATCAAAGGTCTGCACAGATGTCAAGCTCAAACAGCAGACAGATAGGCTGTCTCTGATATCAGTCAACGTCAGTAGCAATAGTCAAGAAAATAGTAATACCAACTGGCTTAAGTCTAAAGGACGTTATCAGACTAAGCACGATAAAGGAAGATATAGTCTGCATGCATGCAGAGATACGTTCAGATCTCATAAATGCAAAAGCGTCAGAGAGATGTCTACGTGGATTTTGACTGGTCAATGCTTTAAGATGAATAAGATATCAAAATATGAAGTTGAAGACTATATGACTTATGAAATCGTTATGAGTTATAGCAAATCGTTCTATGACAGAGGATATAAGAAATCGTATGAATTATGGCAAGTCATTTTGATTCTAAAGAAGTCGATGTGAAACACTTAACAAATCGTTACACAAAGCAAGTCGTTATGAAGTATTAAAGAAATCGTTACGAGAACTAAAGAAGTCGTTGCGGCTATCAAGTCGTTACGAGTATCAAAGAAATCGTTACGAGAACTAAAGAAATCGTTGCGGCTAGCAAGTCGTTACGAGTATCAAAGAAATCGTTACGAGAACTAAAGAAATCGTTGCGGCTAGCAAGTCGTTACGAGTATCAAAGAAATCGTTACGAGAACTAAAGAATCGTTGCGGCTAGCAAGTCGTTACGAGTATCAAAGAAATCGTTACGAGAACTAAAGAAGTCGTTGCGGCTAGCAAGTCGTTACGAGTTCAAAGAAATCGTTACGATAACTAATGAAGTCGTTGCGGCTAGCAAGTCGTTGCGAGTTCTCAAAGAAATCGTTGTGATAACTTATGAAGTCGTTACAACAAGCAAGTCGTTGCGAGTTCTAAAGAAATCGTTATGATAACTTATGAAGTCGTTACAACAAGCAAGTCGTTGCGAGTTCTAAAGAAATCGTTATGATCACTTATGAAGTCGTTACAACAAGCAAGTCGTTGCGAGTTCTAAAGAAATCGTTATGATAACTTATGAAGTCGTTACACAAGCAAGCACGTTTGCGAGTTCTAAAGAAATCGTTATGATCACTTATGAAGTCGTTACAACAAGTAGTCGTTGCGATTCTAAGAAATCGTTATGATCACTTATTGAAGTGTTATGACATCGACTGATTGAAACGACATGACTTTCAGTCTATAAGAGAATCGTTATGAACTTTAACAGAAATCGATATGGACTTAGAGAAATCTCATGTTTGAAAAGATTAAAGCTTCAGAGTAGTAATGATACCTTTATTGGCTTGTTTGACTCGATGATTTTTCTGTACTTAAGACTTATGAGATATTCAGCAGATATAATGATAAATTCGTTTGGTTTTGTTAATCATCAAAATATGTATAATACAATAATTAAAAATTGCATGGGATCATCAGAAGGAAGTGGATTGATTACATAGACGTTTCTCCATTTGTTAAAACCAACCACCATCAGGTTAGTTTAAGTATAGTGCTGAAGAGGGACTTCACTTGGAGCAGTTCGATGTGAAGAGGGCCTTCCTCCATGGTACTTGGAGAAGAAATTTAATGGTATAGCCCAGAAAAATGTTTCTATCCAAGCAAAGGGAAACTCATTAGTAAGCTCATAAGATCTTATATAGTTTAAAGAGGCCCTAGACAAATGGTACAAGAGTTTGATGGATTCTTGTGCAGTAGTGGCTTGTTTGGTTTCATTTTGATATCTGTTGGGATTTAATGATTTGATGACCCTCTCATATTGCTCTTGTATGTTGATGCATTCTCATTGCAAGTTTTAACATAACAAGAGATAGACAAGTTGAAAAAAGCAAATGTCAATGGTGTTTGAAATGAAAGATCTAAGAGCAGTAAAGTAAATACTTGGGATGAGGATTGTTCAGGATAGGATGGTTAGCTCTTTGAACTATCACAAGCTAACTACATTGAGAAGGTGTTTGACAGGTCAACATGCGAGATGCCAAACCTGTAAGCACTCCTCTAGTGAGTCACTTTAGACTCTTGAAGGAACAATCACCAAGACAGCTAAAGAGAAAGAAGGCATGAGCTAAGTTCCATATCCTTCAACTATAGGCAGCCTAATGTATGCTATGGTATATACCAAACTAGCCATTGCACATGTAGTGGGAGTTGTGAGTAGGCACATAGCCAATCTAGGTAAATAGCATTGGAAAGTAGTGAAGTGGATCCTAAGCTACTTGAAAGGTACCAAAGATACAACACTTTGTTTTAACAAAGGGGCACAACATTACAAGGCTATATTGATGCTAATTTTGGTGATGTCCACAGTAGAAGATGCACCATTGAGTATATCTATACACTAGATAGCACATATGTGAGCTGGGTTTCTCAGTTGCAGAAGATTGTTGCTCTCTACCATTGAAGCCTAATATGTTGCAGTTACAAAAACTAACAAGGAGATGATTTGGTTGCTGAATTTCCTAAGAAGATAGGTAGAGGTCAAGGGAGCAGTATCCTCTTTAGTGATAGTCAGAGTGCAATTCATCTTGCAAAGAATCTGATGTTTCATACCAAGACAAAGCACATTCAATTGAAGTACCACTTCAGGCTACTGTAAGATGGGATTTTATCACTAGAGAAGAGACGAGAAACTAAGATTAATCCTCCATATATGTTGATCAAGGTTGTTACCATAGAGAAGCTAAGGCATTGCAAAGCCTCAATTGGACTCCATGGATAGGAGTTGAAGTTTGCTGCACCGAATTTGTGGTTTTCATGAGGAGTAAAGCTACAAAAGGTGATGGTGCTTGGAGAATCAGTTCCCAAGTGGGAGATTGTTGTATTGTGGAGTCTAATTTCTTGAGTGCTTGCACTATTATACCTAAGAGAGACTATGTGACATAAATAATATGTTTTGTAAAAATTGATCGACCAAGTTGCAGAAAACGGTCGACTGATTCTAGGCTATTTTTTGGATGTGTAGACTATGTGAAATCAGTCGACTGATTTGCAAAAAATGGTCGATCTATTCTAGGTTGTGTGGAAAAGACTAGCTCTGTGAATATCGAGCAATTGATTTGTAGGAAATGATCAATCGATTCCATTTGAGTCCAATTTGAGGTAGTTTCCTTGCTTTGAATTCCATATATAGATGGGACGTTTTCGGCCTAGGGTTATATGAGATGGCATTTGGAAGTTCTAAGTGTAAGGCATTCTCTTGTATTTTTCTCCGAGAAATAAGAAGAACTCGGTGCGGCCATAGACATAAGAGATCTCCTGATCTCCAAACCACGTAGATCCCTATCTTATGTGTGTGTGATCTTCTTAGTTCTCTTTATCTCTTTTTTTTTTGTCATTGTTCGTGATGCGTCTTCCTGGTCAATCCCCAACAAACCATTATCCATGAGCAACACAAATAGAAATCAACTTTGGTTTCTCTGTAATTGATTTCCTAGAGTACCTTTTCTGTCATGAGTATCTTTGCAGGAATTAAACCAAATGAACCCTAGACCTCTTCATCCACATTACAAATATTCACAGGGACAATGGCATAGCTAGAGACACGTGGGAGGAGGCAACTTCTAGGAGATGATCCTTATGTCATGTAGCATTTAGGTCTTAGGTCTGGTGAAACCGTACAATGGAATCACTTTCTTCCTTTACTTTTCTAACTTTAGGGATCTTAATAGACACTTGCCCTCGACAGAAAGAAGAGATCATCTAGCTTGATCAAGTAGACTGACAGTCCCCTCTTGCTATGGCCTATATCGGTGAGCCTTTTGCTGCACACACATCATGGGCATAGGCAATCTGCCTACGGCTTGGTTGCTTTCCCAATCCTTGATGCCATTGCATGCGCCTTCTCTATTTTATAATTAGGTTTTAAGGCTGCCATGAGCAGATGTGTGATATACATTTGCATAAACCATGTTGCCTTGTTTGATCTTTGTGCTGCAGTACAAGATCTTTCGTAAATTTTCATGCTAGAAGAAAAGAAGATTCCATGGCTCAGCAACATGTTCTTGTTCAAGCACAAACTGATGGCTGGAATATATACCCTTTTCTTTTCAGTTTTTGATATTTATCATCACAAGTATGATCAAGTACTGCTTCGACAGGGACAATCCAGTGTACAGGCTGGTGGAATCAAAAGCTATCAGCTAGTGTTATGTGGCATACATGAGCCACAGTGACAACATATACTCATCGCAAAGCTACAGTTTGGATGACAGGATGCACTAATATAGTAGTGGATTCAAGCCTTCGGGTGTGACCCATCTAAGAGTTTCACCATGGTTCATGAAGCTTTGCCGGAAGTGCAATCAAAGCATTTTGTTTTGTAGAGAAATATTAATATGACATTTTACTGCTTAAAATTTTGATTACTTATCTACAACTGATTAATTAAATTCTCTTTTAAACGGCCATCAACATCCAAGACTGGCCTCTGTAATATATATGTTTTGGTCAAGAACTAGAAGCATCATTCATCAATTCAATGGCCAGATTTTGAAAGTCACAGATTTTGGGTTGCAGGAATGATTTAAAACTTGTATATGCAAAAATTTACATATATGCACATAAATAAATATATATATATATATATGTAAGTATGTATATATGTATGTATATATCTACAATACGTCCCACCAGCCCACCATCAGTTTCCACTTTCCAAGGAACATTTTACATATTTTACTACCAAAATAATTATCTAAAGCTAGCTGCGAAGGATGGTGGATAACCATGCCTCTCCAATTGAATTAATGGATGTCTGAGAAAGCCTAGCTACCAGCTTAGCATGGGATAGGTAGGCATGTTGCATTAGGTCCCTAGCTTGTGCCTATGAACTAGAATCTCTCTTGTATTGTGGGTGGAATGATGCCCGCACACCCTTCATCTTTTCTTTCAAGGACCCACAAGATATATGCAAGTACTTTTGACAAAGGGAATTTATTCATATCCAAGGGGGAAAAAATGCGGCATTTTCATCATATATATGTACACTAGATTGAAAGCTGAACTGAAATACAACGGATAATATGACTCTTTTGGCATGTTTATAATTACTTGAGAGGAAAGAGGCCTACTGTGCTAAAAATGAGAGAGAATCCGTCCTTAATTCTCTTTTCAAATTTTAAGATAAAAGAACTCCACTTGGACCAAGTAGATATTTCCAAATGTTTTCGTACGTCTTGGAAAAAGAGAAGATATTTCGGAGAATATTGACAACGACATCCGAAATAAGTGTCAATAATATTACAGATATATATATATATATATTAATAATACACTAAAAATAGGATATTGTTTGACGTTTTTTTATAGCTTCTAAACTTGGAGCTTGCTAGAGGAAGAAAATAAGATTTTGAGGGTAGTTTTCTGTTGCCGAAATGAAATAGAAAGCTGCTTTCAAGTGGAGTAGTGCACGTTTCACCAGCATGTCTTTTGGACGTGTACTTCACTGCTTCTAACAGGAGGCATTTTAAGCTTCTACAAATACTTTGAACCTATTACTTGTACACATTAAGCTTTATTGAGGAAGGAAAAAAATAACGGAGGGCTAAAAGTCACATATACAAAGGGGACGTATGCCAGAAGAAAGATAATAATCTTCAAACAATGTCAAGACCAGTCCAAAAAAGAAATTAAGAGATTATGTGACAAATAGAAACAATATATAATCAAGGATAATATCTAATATTTACAAAGATGAACCATCCCAAAAAAGTAAATCATTCATGCGATGTTTAATTAATGGGCAATTCCAATGAGGCTGTAAGTGAGAACTTCCAATCTGCAGACAATACAACATGTGGTACATGCATAAATATATATAAGGTATATTAACATATATATTTAGGGTAAACATATGCATACATAACTGTATAATATATTTAAGCTGATGTTAAAATGAGTTAAATCTACACCCGTCCATTATTTTTCATATAACAGAGATGAAAAATGATTAATTAGAGAGGTAAAAAAGTTTCGTTCGGAAGACCCGGCCTTAAATTTGTTAGTATAAAGTCTATATATCTTTGATTTTGTCTGATCAAGCAGCCAGCTATGTCCATCTGTCCCCACATAGCTTCAATTTCTCAAGTTCTCAACGCATCCCCCATGATCCAATTCCTCTTTTTGCGCACTGACTGAACCCAAATTAAGACGACCATCTCATGAAAGAATTCAGATAGCGTGGAAGAACATCTAACCTCAAGCGAGGAAGCTAGCTAGTGGGGGTGTGAAGATATTAATTAAAATGTAACAAAAGTTGCATTGCTGCCTTATTATTTATTCTAATAGGTTGCAGTACGTAGATATGAGGCCCACATCCTTTATATGGTGCTAAGGGTGAAACTTTCAGAGTCCAAAACTTTCTTCACAGCTATAGCAGCAATTGCATATATAGTGTAGCCTGCATCATATTATAACGCCGGCCGTGCCACCTTCGTCCACACTTGCACCATCCCCAAGTTAAAATTATGAATTTATGAGTCTCAAATCTCTTCTCAGGAACCCGGCAACTTTGTGAGTTTAAACTGATCAGTGTTGTTCCATCAGCGTCCTTGGTAACAAGACCAGCAACCTTCAAGATAATTGCAAAGAGAGCTAGTTAAGACTCTCAGAGGGCATTTTCACAGTTATTTTGTAGAAGAAACCTTTGCAGACAAAGGATCGGAAATTGAAGGGAGCGTTCGCAAGCCGCGTTCTCTTAATTATCTTGCATGTACGGAGGTAACTAATATTTGATGCTTCATATATAATTGAAACGCATAAATTATATATGTCCCCGCTCTGGACGGAAGATTCAGAAGACCATTAATTTCAGGGACACAAAAGTGGAATTGATGGCAAATAGATGCTATCTTTTCATATGAAACAGACATTTGGGTCTCCCTCAAAGATATGGTTCGGACAAAATAGTTGCAAGATAAGCCAGTAATCAGCAATATCTCAAATAACAGCGCAGGCGAGTGATTCTGATATATATATATATATACTAGCTAGCAAACTGTTTTTGGGCAACATGTTGTATGACTTGTTCCTGTTGCTCTCACGGTATAGGGGGCCGGATCACCTGCACCACCTTTCCTTAATTTTCCTTGTTTGGCGGTAGATCATCTAGCCCTCATGCATTAATGCTCTAAATTAATAGCTTACATTTTAACCAAGATTAACCCAATGTATCACATAACGCACACAAGATCGAGGACTTGCCATTGTGATCAACTCGTCACCAATCAATTCATCAATGGGAACAGGACCTGACAGTGCAAGATCACAAGGCCATCATGTGCTGCGTCTCCTTCAATATTAATCATGATTGCGTTTTTCCGAACTTACTGCATGCACAGGAAATCGGAAGTGGACATGTCGAGCCGGCCGTGTCTTATCCCGGCATCTTGAACAGGTGGGACATGTATATAAAGAAAGGCAGATTGTCTCATGCTTATTTGCCTTTCTGTCTCATGTTTTCGGAATATGCCGCAGGCCGCGGTTTTAACTTGATCGATACATAATCTACATATATATAGCTTTTTCATGAGTCCCTTCTGAGAATTACATATGTTGAGGGATTGGTTTATATATAGTAGTCATAAAAGATCATCTTCAATATTTCTTGCTGAAGAGCTAGCTGATCGTTCAGGAAGAACCAGCTGCATGCATACACTGCAGTACTGGGTTCTCGGAGGACTTGAATAAATTTTCCAAACCGCACATTAACTTATTACTCTCAACTGGGTGGCTTAGGTTTCTAGTTTGTGGTAAGTACTTGTTTCGGTGAGATTATAGAGTCTAGAGGGAGTAACTTTAGTCCCATATTCTCTCAACTCCTGGCTTCAACGAACAGTCTCTGATGTTGTACATGTGCATGCTGTTAGAGAACAGCAAAAGTAGAATGAAGAGAAAGGTGCGGGCTTCATGTGTTCACTACCAGATCAAGCGAGTGTATCCATATATGTGTTTCTGGTCATGGTGAATCTCCTGCGTCACATCTATATGGAGTCTATCTTAGTATATGCGTGAACAATAAAAGAATAGATAGCATGAACTGTCTTGTACTGATTGACCCAGTATATATATAAAAAGTTATTATATATTCTCATATTACAGGATTGATTTCCTTACTTTAATTCATTTATTGTGGAGATATTCTACGTGAAGACAGCTTATGCTGTCACATCCTCTTCACCTGTTGTTCGCTCCATCTTCTTGTCCGGTTGCAGCGTGCTCTTTTCGCAACAGTGTCATATTAAATAGTGCCATACTGAGAAAACTACATATTCGAACTGTTCCTTTTTCTCTACAGTTGTCTTTCTTCTTCCTGTTTTTTGTCATTGTTGAAATATATAATCGGTGTGAACTCCAAACGGGTTGTTCGACATTCGAACTCATGTTCCACTGGATTGAAATGGATCCCCTTCTTGCAGTTTCTGTCCCATGCATCAAACTTATCTTCTATATATAAGTGGACTATATATTAATTCTATATTATTGTTCCTCCAGAGCTTATCTCCAGTTTGGCACATTTATTGCAGTTCTATCTTCCAAATTTTGCTTGTATTAATAATCATGTCATCTGACCTAGCTAGTCCTGCATTAATTTGAATAAGATTAGGACGACATTTGGTCGATTCTAGTTCTTACATATAAGTGCACTAGAAAACTAAATGAAGACTTCATGTCGGCGTGCAAGTTAATAACATCCCCAGTACTGGGATTGCTTGGAGTATTATATACTAAACATGGAAATGCCGAGAAGTACTAATTAATGATTAATGCATGTGCGTGTGATTTAAGGCTTAATTTTATAGTATCCCATGCTATACGCTTTGGCAAAAGCTTTGATCTTAGGTTCTTTGCAGCCTTATAGCAGTGTTCTTTTGCAATAACGGCATTGTGCATAGAATTAACATATATCACGGGGGGGGGGGGGGGGGGGGGAATGCATATGCATATAATAAACCTTCTTGGGTATGTAAGAAAGTACTGTTTTTGCTGTTGGCAGACGCATTCGCAAGAAATGTTCACCTGAATGAAGTAACATCATTGCAAGTTCATTGACCACACCTCTTATTGTCCGATTTGCAGTGCTTGCTCAGAAACTGCAACTGTTGAATACACAGTAAAGTTTTCCAAATTAATAAAACTGTATGTAGTTCTCTTTTTCGTTGAGGATAGTGTAATCTTGACTACTAAGAGACTGTGTAAATGGGGAGATTAAATTACTAATTAAGAGGATGATGCAGCCACTTACTGTTCTAGATTTCTTTTCCAATTCCTCCAAGAGATGAGGCGAATGCAGCAACTTATTCCGGCCGTGGGTGCAGTAGTACTGTCGTAGTCATCCTTTTTGGTGTACCTTCCATTAGTCACAGCTGTCTCTTTTCTCTCTTCCATATTCTTCTCACACTAATGCTCCCCTGCCTGCCTTCTCCCCTTCACTGGCCCCTTCCCCTCTGACAACCAGATTTAGGGTTTCCTTTCCACCTTAAATTCACCTCCTCCCGTGCTAGCTATAGGTGTTCGCGGTGAACTTAAAAGAGAGAAAAGACGGGGGAAAGGGGGGAAGCAAGGGAAGAGAGAAAGAGAACCTTGCTCCTTTAAGATCTACAGCTTTTGGGATCCCCAAAGATCTGAAGAGCAAGTGCTGACCGAGCGACAGGCGCAAGTAAAAGAGGGGGCTAACTTGTGTTTTTGATCGAGGCATCCAAATCAATATTACTAGGTGAGCAGACACACAAGCAAATTCTCTCGTTTTCTTTTTCCTGTTTAGGTTACTACACTGCTTCTTCAGAAGAGGATACACCAAATAGGAGTAACAGATTAGTTTATTGAGATGCAAATACAACCTGACGTTTTAGGGTTTTGCAGCAAGCGTTCTCTGAAGGGCTTCTCCGGTATATAGTTCATCTGAAACTCTGTACTCATGCACCGATCATTAGAAATATACCTATTTGAGGAACTCTTTTTTCTGATAGATCAACGTTCAGGCAGCTCTGCCAGTTAAACAGGAAGAACTGAAAAAGAAAAGACCCATCAAAGAGAAAAAAACAACAGGTTCCTCTATCCTACACCAGACTCCCAAGGAATGAAAACAGCAAACCAGATTTAAAATATTTTTTTGCGCTGTGCACCTTTCCTTAATTAGGGTCCATCCAACAAGTGCTACTTCTACGCCTCAACAAGTCTCATTAAATTCCTTCAAAACCCTAAAACGACAGTATCGAAACTGTTCATTGGGTAAATGTATATAGTAGCAGCTAAAGATATCTGAAAGAAAAGATGGAGAACTAGGCCTGGCAGAGGCATCAGATCTCACTAATGGGGCTACTGTGTCTGCTGGGTCTCTTTGATTTGTATCTTTGTGCTGCTGCAGTGGACATGGCATCTTCAAGCTCTTTTAACCCTCCGTGTGCTGCTTGCAAGTTCCTGAGGAGGAAGTGCATGCCAGGCTGCATCTTTGCACCCTACTTCCCGCCGGAGGATCCCAGAAGTTCGCCAACGTCCACAAGATCTTTGGAGCAAGCAACGTTACCAAGCTCCTCAACGAGATCCATCCCCACCAGCGGGAGGATGCCGTGAACTCGCTCGCCTACGAGGCCGAGGCCCGCATCAAGGACCCCGTGTACGGCTGCGTCGGTGTGATCTCTGTCCTCCAGAGGCAGGTCCAGAGGCTGCAGAAGGAGCTGGACGCCGCAAACACTGACCTCCTCCGGTATGCATGCCACGAGATATCGTCCGCTGCGATGGCGCCAGTGCCGCCGCCGCCTGCAGCGGTGGCGGCGTCCATGGGGCCTCGCCAGAGAGTTGAGCTTGGGAGGAGGAACGAGAGTGGAGGTGACCCTTTCTACCAGGGTTCAGCTGATTCGCTCTTTACTTGCCCTCCATGGTCTAGTAGCCCACCTGGGGATATGGATGAGAGGCAAGGAGGTGAGAACAGCATGTGAATTAACAGTGACTGGAGATGCTACTTATGCTAGGAGCTTTAACAGTTCATCCTTCAATATTGGGGATAATTCCAGAGGCAAGCAAGTGAATAAGGTATGGGTGTCCTTTTAATTTTCTTCTTTTCTTTTTTAACCTTATAAATAATTTGATAGAGAACCTTTAATTATCTCAAATCATGAATAAATATGATCCTGCTGCTTAATCTGTATATGTCATGTCCTGACACGATCGAGCTTAATCTATATCGGATATGTGGGTCTTTGATATTAAGATGGAAGGAGATTCCACCAGATATTGTATATTAATTTGATGGTGCATGTCGTTCCAAGTGCAAGTTGAGGCCATGTGAAGGCTGTGCATATGCTTTGGTTTCGATGTTGATAAAATTATATATCTCGTCGACTTTATTGAGAATCGAATGTTTAAGATTAATACTTTTAGCTACCCACCTTTCAGATCCTATCATATGTCATTTGGCTTCAGTGGTGCCCATTTGCCAGGTGATTGTCGCATGCAGTACACTCCTCATAATTATGGCAAAACACTAATCTTAGGGATCATCTCTGGTGAAACATGAATCTAGCTAGCTCAGACAAGAGAACCATGCAAATATATATAGAGTTTGCCTTCCCAAGAAAACTACAATGCTACAGAGTAGCTAATAGCTGTGTGCGTAGACTCTTTTATAACTGCTTACCATACAGATTAATCTACCCCTTGCCCCTGGTTGGCCAGTTTCCTGCAGGTGCATATATGGAAAGATTTCCCCCAGTGAAGGTGGGTATATATATGTAGCTATACACTCCGGAATATATACCTCGAAATAATGTTTCTATATATAGTTGGTCCGAGGGAAACGCGTTGCGTGATACATCAATATGTACGTCAAATCTAAATGTCTGTGCATCCTGTCAAATGCATGTACCATGAATTACGATTAGATTGTCATATTCCTTCAGTATGCTCTTGCAGCCTGATTTGATTTTGTTATCACCGCATGTTCCCACAGTGCAAATACTTCATCCTCTTTCCCTCTCCAAAGACAATTCACATTAGCTTTTCTCATATATATATATATATATATATATATATATATATATGAAGAAGCCAGAAGTCACTGATCCCACGTCTCTCTCATATGGTATTCCGTAATGACAGGATTTAAGGAGTACACGTTCTTTTATCATCTTCATTGGCCCCTCACGTACATTGCAATTCTGTCCATAACAGTGTGCTTATGTCTTGACTCGGGGTCTCTCTCTCTCTCTCCTGCCAGCGCCAGAGGGGGAAACCTCCTCCAGCACCTCCATCTTTCCCACTTTAATTCGTTGATCTTTCTCTCTCTTCTTGTACCTCAAGGGCATTTTTTGTGAAGATAACTGTGGAAGGAATATGTCTCTCTCTCTCTCTCTCTCTCTCTCTCTCTCAGATTAAGAATTAATGCGTAGTCCGAAACATTAATAGAATTTTTTATTAATGTGAAAACTCAATAGTTATAGTTTAAACAAGATTAATTAATTAATTAGTCCATCGTACCTCACTATATATATATATGTGCAAATAGACATAACTATGTTCATGTATATATACTTTTACGTTCTCCTATCTTATTTTGAAACTCACTGGCCAAAAAGAAAATTATTATTTTGAAGTCATCTTTGATATTCCTACCAAGCTGTCTACATCCGTAAAGACTTTATGTTAAGGAGGGTGTCGGGTGTACACATAACGCAGGCATGGATATCTGTATGAGCATGCGTACTCAAATTAATATGCTAGCTCCAACTTGGTTTTCAAGAGCATGTTGGATAGGAAGTCTCAAAGGCTGCTTAATTGGCAATCTGAAGATCTTAGGATGTTTGGTTGCAGTTAAAAAAAAAAACTATTTCTAACTAAAAAATTATAATGTGTCAATTTTGACTAAAATTTTAAAATAAAAAATGTTTTTATTTGTTTGGTAAAATTAGTATAAAATTTAAAATTTGTAAAGATATGTTTGGTAGACACTTTTCACTATTATTTTTTATAATAAAAATGACGAGGAGGAGGAGGGGGGTACAGAGGGTCGCCGGCGCGGTAGGGGGGGGGGGGAGGGCGCGGCGTAGGGGGTGGAGGAGGAGGGGCACGGGACACGAGAGTTTAAAAAAAATTGGTGAAGAGTTGTTATTTTTTGGAGAGAGTTTTAGATAGGTGGAATTTTTTTCTTAAAAAAAATTATCTTACCAAGCATGTGTTAGTGAACATCTTTTTTTTTTTTTAATTTTAGAGAAAAAAAAGGATAAAAAATTACAACCAAACACCCTATTAATAATTAGAATATAATATATAAACTAGAGAATCATCAGACTCCTTTTATTTGAACCTTGAATTTTTAAAAAAATAGGTCTTATGTTTCTTCCTAACATATATATACTAAGACTTCTGCTTTCACTTTTTTTTGAGTTAGGAAATAATAATGATCTAGCATTATATATACATATATCAAGTACGTTACATTTTACGACCATCAATCACTTAGACTTGCTTGACTGTGTCCATAATCGATCACACGTACGTCAAAAAGTACTTCCATCCTTTCGCAGTCGTACCTGCAGCTGGACTGTTCGAACAGCTTCAATCTTAAGAATCCTTTTACAAGTTGTCTCAACTTAGCATGCTCCAGGATTATAATTTCCATAATGACAAAATTAGTTGACGTCGAGGAACATCTAATTAATATATTCTAGCGCGTAACTCAGACATGTTCCTAACCAGGGCGTACGCCAGTGAAAACCCATCAGGCTAAATAGTCCATGCTTAATTATCTTTCTATTAATACCTTTATATATATATATATATTCTAAACATAGAAATATACAAAACAAACTACTGAACGTTAATATTCATGAAACAAAAGTACTTCTCGTGTCATTCTCTCGTGGGGGAAAAAAAGTTAAAAGCAAACTACGTACTCTCAACGAATAAATATGGCTAAACTCTGCTTAAATTAGTTCACATAATTGCTTATATATACTTTGTGTATAGAGCTTCATAAAGACATACATGATGGGCAAAGGATCGGTCAGATGATGAACAAAGGGCCGGGTCACTTAAGGAGTACTACGAGTTCCACCAACTAATATAATTGGACTCTTGAAACAGTACTCCAATCATTTATTTTGCTAAGCTTTTAAATTTTTTTGTTAAGTAACTCTCTAACCATCTCGCCTCCATGATTTTGTAAACACCACCAATATCCTTTGATAGCACTGCCAGCACCACCTTTCCCCCTTCATGGTAACAGTGAAGAAGAAAAGAATTGATAGACATAAGAGCAATGCTACTTGCAAGGTTGATCGGATAAATGATTTACCTGATTAGTCATGCGATTGGCTGGTGCTTAGGTGGGGCCTACGCACCAGTCAATGGACAAAAATAATCAGATAAATCATTTGCTGCATACAACATTTCTCTAGACATAGATTGCACAGCTGCTCTGTTCCCATCGATTGTCACGACGTTAGAATCATCGTGGTAAGAGAGAAGAGCTCAGAGGACAAGCAACTTTAGGAGGTGCGAGTTCTCTCTCTTCTCTTTGCACCAAAAATTTCAGCCCCACTGAAATTTTCAAGGCATCGGATGCAAAACTTTTTTGATTGTAATGTATTTTCATTTTAAAATTTTAGGCCAGTTTGGCGGGAGATATGGAAGGGGTTAGGAAGGGGTATGAGAAAGATTATTTGGGTCGATTTGGCAAGGAGGTTTGTTTAACCCGGTTAAAATTTAAGTTTTTGAAGATAAAGAGAGGTAAGAGTGAGGTTAAACTAACTCACCTTTTTTTGGAGAAATAGTTTTAACCTCCGCTAATTTTTTTTTATCTTCGGAACCTACATAACCCCCTCAAAGTAAAAAAGTATATTAAATTATAGATTAAGCAATTCAATTAAAATAATGGGAGATTCTTAACACTAGAGACAATTATATTATCATTGTTCTACCCTCTCAGACTTGGAGAAGCAAGGGTATGGGGAGGGGGGCATCCGCCTATCACCCCAACCTTCCACTTGGGAGTTTGCGGAGGGGTGCGTGTTACTGTAGACCCCATCACTTGTCTGTCTTAAATAGAAAAGCTGGGTGTGATTGGACAGCGCTGCTCAGAACTTTATTGACCATCCAAAAGGGGGCGACAATTTAGCATTTAAAGAGGCCAATGGCGGACTCGACTTACTGTCCGTGCAAACACTTGGGCGTCCAAGTGATCGTACGACCAGTGTCCACTTCTGGTGCATCGACTCCCTCCCTCAACACTCTACTTAACGTGAGAAGAGAAATAGTTATTTTCTTCGCGCAAGTATAGTTTTTGTCTTTATGAAGGGGTCCTATGTACTAGTTATGTTATGTGATGTGAGAGAGGAGGCAATGCATCCATCCAACCGAGTTATACAAGTGCCTAAATATTTGTATACAAGTGTAATAAATATTTCTCAAGTAAAAAATACGAGAGCTAATTACTACTACTCATATAATTTGTTAACTTCATTTAGATGAAATAAATTTATACCATATTATGTCTATATAAATGAGATATGACATAAGTATAGGGTGTTTAGAAGTGACAACAACATACATACCGTAATGGAAACCACCAATAGTGATGGTGGTAACAATTAACGATAGTAGCAATCAGTAAGAGATCATGATGATCGGAATTGATAATGATAGTAGCAACAATTGACGTAACAACAACGAGCAACAAATGATGTTAGTGCGCGGTGAACAGTTTATTTCAAGAATCGAAGACGTGGTACATATATAACAATTAGCTATATAGTTGAATTAATTACTTTCCAAATAATCTTACTAAAACCAGATAACTACATTTCTCTTTTAAAAAATCAACTCTTATGATACCCACTCACAATCCGAACCTTATTTCCCTGATCAGAAAAACATTTCATCTTTATCGGGAATTAAACTTGTGCTCCCAGTCCAACATACTACTTGAAGTTAATTATGGTTATTTTTTTTAATGTGCATTTTAGTAGCTTTTTGAGTTGTTTAAAGTCCTTTTTAATTAACGTATTAATACAAACCCTTACTTTGCAGCTGATATTACATATATACTGCCATAATTTTTGCCTGCTGACCACACATAATAGGATCGATGCCGATTGGTTAATTTCTAGAAAATTAATTAGGTTCATGACAAGTATTTCACATAATACCTGCCCGCACATATCTGAACGCGTATAGGCTATCTTTTCCTCTCATGAATTCATGGTGTATAATAATATGCCAGAGTCCAATTGACACCTAGCTACCACTGTGACAGAACGAAATCACTAGCAACAAGAACACGAGAAACAAAAGTACGTAGGGGTGTTTTATACATATATCATGTGGAAGTTTTGTCGCGTGGCTTGCCGGAGCGTCTATATATGTCCATCACACGCCAATTCTTTAGTGGAAAATAGTTTAGTAACATCATTTGATAACATATTAAAATAACACACCAATGAAAATGCACCACAACTTTATTATTTATGAAGTATTTTTAACTTTTTTATTTTAGTTGCTGATGTGTTATAATTTTAATGGTGATGTTACCAAATGATGTTACAAAATTGTTTCTCTTCCTTCGTAGGCCCTGCAGCGGTTCCGTTCTCTCGAAGCGAGCATAACTCGCCGCTATATTAAGTGCTCCTCTCCCAACCTAACGGCATGCCTCCACGGCCCATGCTACGCACACCTCTGTCTACAAAGATCCACTTGGCGCATCACTTGAGCAAAAGTCATGGGAGTATTGACTTGAACAGTAACCGGAACATCAACCATTGTAGGAGATATATTCTCCCGTTGCAATTCTTCCTGAACCTGTAGTCCATTTTCATTACGGACTGCCTTATAGGTGAAAGCAATCTCATGAGCTACCTTGGATGGGCCCTTCTTTGGGCCATGGCCTGTAGCAGTATCATGCACCAGAAGTGGCTCGTCAGCAACAGGGAACTGCAGAGATGACACTGTGACCGCCCTGGAACCGGCAACGTCAGCTGGATTCCCTGCAACAACAGCCTCGCCGATTACCTTGTTTGGGAGCGGAGATCTCCCACTGCCAAGAGGTTGCGAAGAAATCTCCAAAATACTGGCTTGGCCAGCAGAATCTCCCTCATTTTGCAGTATCCCGCCTTGGGTTGGAGGTAAAATTATCGCCAACGCAGCGTCCTCCACACCCGCGTCCACTCCGGAGGTCCTGCAAATCAAGGGAGCGTCGCCCATCACCGAAGAAAGCGGCCGCCCGCATTCTTTGCCAGCCAGATTAGCGCCATGATTCCGGGCCCAAGCAAGTCGATATCATGATGTTCAGTGTTTGATGTTCAGTTTGGATTATCAAGATAATTTTTAGATTTGAATTCAAAGATCTAGTTTATGTTGCGATAGAGTCGTACCGAAAAACTCTATCGTATCATAACATTACTCTACATAACAATTAAAATGAGAAAAATGCTGACCAATACATTAGTAACCCTTGTTGAATTATTTGTTGATGTGACGTAAAATAAGAAACTAATACTCATTTATAACGGTGACGACGAGGTTTGAGAGTCTATTATATGTCACATTCATGGATGTGAGATGGCGTCTCATTGAACTGTTTTTGAGTAGCCTAACTAGGCTCAGACAATAGCAAATATTTCTCTTAAAATAAATAAATAAAAACATGGTATTTTTCTTGGAGGACGGGTGTGCGCTCTCTAGATGCATGCGGGGGAGGGGCCCGGGCTTCTGTACTTTGGCGAGGCCCTGGCAGTCGTCGGAGACGGGCATCCCCATTAATTAAGAGCTGCGTCGTGATCGTGCGACGTCTCCGTCCTAGCGACGTGGTCAACAGTGCGGTCGGTGAGCCGTGGCGCCCGGGGTTGGACGCATGCGGCTGGTGGGACTGTGCGCAGGGATGGGAATGGCACGAACTGGGATCCTCTCGCCCCCTCCGCGTTGGGGTGGGAAAGATTTTTTCATTTTAATCCCTGTATAAAATATAAAAGAGGGGTTAAAATGAAAAAATCCCCCCACTCACGGTACTGACCGGCCCCAGTTCGAATGGCACTGGTTACAAATCACGATTTTTTTGATAATTTTAATTTGTTAATGAGGTTTTTAATTATACACGCATGAAAATAGGGTTGCAAACGAAATTTGATATTTAATATTTTGATCTGATTTAAATAAAAAATTTTAATTTTATAATAAAAAAATAATACCAATAATTTATCAGAATCGATATTAGATATTTCAAAAAATTATCGAAATCGAAATCGGAATTGAAAATAATTAGAATCGAAATCAGTATCGATTATTTCGATAAATTATCTATAAATTTATAAAGTAAAATTATGATAAACACATTAACTTATCAAAATTTGGTTTTGGTAGTCTTATCGGAATCAAAATATAATCGAAATTAAAATTAAAATTATATTTCGATTATCGAAATCAGAATCGAAATCTGTGTTTTCGATTTCGAATCTGACCCGATTACAGCCCTACATAAAAATATATATATAATTCACATTCATATGCATACTCTCTTTCTGTACATTAATGAACTATATCACGTAAATGTGCTCTTCTCATCACTGTCAGCATAAGGGGTGACGGAAAAGAAAACGAAATTTTCTATCAACATTTTGAGAGAAGTTTATCATAAGAGCGTTCACCATAACTAATTTATTATGAAATATATATGTGTAAATATATAAATATACTGACAGCTAGACACTTTAGAAAGAGAGTGACGAGGAATTGGATCTTGAGTTACCAGTTAAGTCCTAGTACTTGTAGAGATATCTTTTAACATTTTGATGCGGCACAAATTTCATAGACCAAATAACAAAGATGGAAACTTTTTTAAATAATTTTATTTTAAAAAATATTTACATAAATATATTTAGATCTCACATATTTACAAATCTATATCTCCCACTTATATGATTAAGTGTAATTTACATAATTTCTTTGTAATTTATATATTTCTCTACAATTACATTAATTCAGCGTAACTTACACACGTAGAATTCTATGCAGTTTACATTCTTTCTCTACAACTTACACTAATTCAGCGTAATTTTTATTTTGTTGGAAGTCTAGTGGCAAACGCCACTGGGTAACAACACCGGCCCCGGGTTCGAAACTTGGGACCCCCCACCCGGCCGCCTAGAAATCTTGTCGAAAGCCACCTAAAGCGCTCAACGCGTCCCTTTTTATATTCCTACGGAAACAAACCTAAAAAGGCCCCAAAGAGCAGTCTGAAAGCCACCTATGTAGGGCTCGAATCCTGTACTGCCGATGTGCAAGCGGGCCGGGGTGCCCTATCACCCGAGCACCTCTCGAGACACCAGTGTAATTTAGTGTAAGCTACAGAGAAAGAATATAAGCTGTAGAAAAATTATATAAGGTGCACTGAATCAATATAAGTGGGAAGTATAGATTTATAATTAATATGTAGATTTAGAAATATTTACGTAGATGTTTTCTAAAATAAAATTATGTTAAAAAAATTTCCCAACAAACATTTGTGGAGCGTTCGAGAGTGTTTATGTCCAAACAACACAATCATACCAATTAAAACTCTTGATAGTTAAAAAAAAAAAAACTTCCCAACACCTTAACTCGTCTGTTGTACTATGAGATGGGCTCATGTACGTAATAGGAGTCTTTTTTATGGTTTGCACCTGCTCTCTCGAGGGGCGATGAACAGCAACAGCGATCGAAGTCCTCTTACTCGGCTGGCTCTTTGAAGTAGGGTTCGTCATATCGCAGCAAATCGCCGCGGTGTGTATGAACCGACCCATGCTTGGGTTTTGGGTCGCCCACATGGGTGACCCGGGTGTGCGCGGGGGCACGCCGCGGTCCGGTACCGGCCCGGACCAGTCCGTGGCAAACCGTGTTTATTTTTTTTTCCTTCCACTCTCACATTGAATATGTTTAAGGGGTCTAAATGATGTCTAATTGTATGAAATTTCAAACATAAACTAATTAAGAGATGATATAATTAGTAATTTTAGTTTAATTTTTAATTAATTTTTCGTCAAGTAAAAATTGTCTCAAAAATTATTAGGTTGATTTAATCTCAATATATATACATCAATAGTTCTTGATATTATATTTTTAGAATCAATACATTTTTTTAGAAATTATGATGACTTTATTTTCGGACCGAATGTCGTCCTATCGAAATACGCACAATCAAAGATAGTACCAGAATTCGGAGTTTGTCATACCACAACAAACTGCCGCGGTACGTGCGAACAGGCCATGCTTGAACTCTCAGGAGCCTAGGCACGGTCCGGTCACCCCAATGGGGTGACCCGAGCGTGCCGCGGTGGACCGGTACAGTCCGGTCCGTTGAATCTATTTTTTTTCTTCCCCTCTCATATCCAGTGCATTTAAGAAGTCTAAATGATGTTTAATTGAGATGAAATTTCTAACATAAGCTAATTAAGAGATGATACAAATTATAGTAATTTTAGTTTGATTTTTAAAATTATTTTGTCGTCAAGTAAAAATTATCTAAAAAATTATTAGGGCTACTTAATCTCAACATCTACGCATCAATAATTTCTGATATATATTTTTAGAATCAGTACATTTTTCTAATAATTATGATGATTTATATTTAACTTTATTTTGGAACCAAATGTCGTCTCGTTGAAGTGCACAGAGAGTTCGTCGTATCGCGGCAAATCCTGTATGCACTTAAGGAGTCTAAATTATAGCAACTTTGACTTTTAAAATTTGAATAAATGATATTAAATTAGAATAAAATGAGAATAAATTTGAATAAAATGGGATTAAACTAAAACCCAATAAACTAAATTAATTAGGAAATGGGTTATACTAATGGTCCATACATGAGTTAATGGGCCTAAAAGGGAAGAGCCCAAGTTGGATGAGAGATAATTAAGTGTAAATTCGTACCTAAATATATAAATAAATAGAAAATGGTTAAGATAATGAGTATTTAGCTCATATTATCTTAAAACGGAGACCTCGAGTACCCCAACCATTTGTCACGAAATTAGAATTCTCCCCAATCCTATTAGCCCTAGGATTTTCAAAGCATTTAAGGTAGGCAATCTCTAAGGCAAAAACTAATTAAGTTCGTTCCTAGGTAGACCATGATCCCCTCTTGCAAAGCCCCATGTTTTTCCCAATTTTCATTGTACCATTTGGGAGTATTTCATGCTCAAATTCCTGCCATGAACATGTACCTGAACCAACATATTTGCCTTCAATCCAAGCATACACTTGAATATCATGCCTTGCAATTTTTATCATACATGATCCATAATGTTAGGATTCAAATGATTATATTTTCCTCAATGTGTACAAGTATCCTCTTTGAATTAAATCAAATACTATCACTATGTATGATTTTAGGTCACCGAGATGTAACCTATTCATAGTATGTCCATACCATGTCTATTTTCTAATTACTCATTACTGTGGATACATCTATATGTCTATTTTCATTTAAAACTGGTTCCAGAATTTTTGGATATGTATACGATTATATATACAATTTTGAATGGCCCTGGCCATAGAAGGTTGGACCAAAGTCCAAGGTGAACCAGTTCACCTTTGGGGGTTCGGCCAAACCCTCTGAGAATGCGATGGCCCGACCCGTCGCTATTCTCAGGAGGGTCGCGACAGAAGAGCGCATCGTGACATGAACGCGATGGCTCGACTCGTTGCGTTCTCTAGGCCCGTACCGATTGTTCAAAACGCGACAGACCCCTACGTCGCGATCATGGATCGATTTCCCTAATCGCGACCGTTCACCCCATCGCGTTTAGGGCATCTGTCAATTGTCCTGTTTCCATTCTAATGAACGCGACCGACCATCCCGTCGCCATTTGAATCGCAACAGGTACCCCGTCGCGTTTTCACTGTGTCAGACATAACCCTAATTCTTCATGCAATCTATGTTAATCATGCCATTTAATGTCTGTTTGACCATTAAATTGTACTGTTGTGAACAATAATGCTATGTATTAATATTGGGTAATATTATCATATTTTCCATTAAATAAAAGTCATGTGCACAACTATCTCTTACTATCATGATTATCTTACACATGCACACACTATAAGTAAATGTTTGCCATGAAACCTTACAAAATTTACTCAATAATATATCTGGTAATTAAATGTAATTATTCATATAATTTTTCTATTATTTTAAATAAACTTATCTTTGTTTTATCTGCATGTTTGTATACCGCTATCGCGTCCCTCTACCTTTGAGCACTCGAGACAAGACGGACAACGTTTCATTACACACTTCTATCTTGACTTGGATGACCTCTCCGTTGGGAATACTCCTGACTGGACCAGGAACTCCTTGTCAGGGCCTCCGTAAGTCTCATTGGCTTTGGCGGACGTCCATTGCCGACGAGCGGGTTGTACCATTAACACCTATGACACCCTTAGGGATTAGCATGATCCAACGGCCTTAGTTTGTGCTCTCTTACCTTGAGACCACATCAGACCTCGGCCTGTGTTCATAGCACGGGGTTGTGACTTCTACCAAACTGTCAACACACGACCATGTGTTGTGCAACTGTAATTATCGTCTGTTTATCGTTGTTTTACGAATATGACCATGTTCTCATCTACTAGCTCTACACTCTCGTCTATTCATGTTCTCTCTATACACTCTCATCTATTTGTCCCTTACTCTCATCTATTCTTGGTACTCTATTGGTCATCTTGTGATTGTCTAAGATAAAAGTATGATCTATGTCAGACAACATTATAAAGGGACTGATCTGGTCTTGGAGGTGCGCCAGAAAGGCTATAACTCGCGGGGTTTAATGATCTAGGGTGTTCGACATGCATCCAACGCATGACTCTCAAGATTTAATCTATGACAATAATTAATCATTTACTTGAACTCGTGGTTGAAAGAATATTGACCAAATATGCTATCGTGACTAGTGCGCTTTTGTGCAACCATACATGCTATCTCGTTATATGGTCAATCCCTTATCATGTTTGTTGAGTTATTTTCATGTGAAAGCATTGCTATCTTGTGACATTACTCTCGTGACTATACTTGATCGTTCTCGTTAGTTATCCTGCTTGATAAGATATTAATCACTTAAAGTATGTCTATTTATACAAGATATTAAGTCCTACTGAGCATTATTGCTCACCTTGCGCTATTTGTTTCATGTGTTTTAGGTGAGTCTAATAGAGAATATCACACGAACGAGGAGGGGAATGAGCAGGACCAAGAGTGATCCCATTTTACGACAACCAATACTTTTAGTAGTTAGCTAGTTATTAGTCAGTCAATGTGTAACAGTTAGATTTGAATAACGTACTCTGGGCCCTATAGTTATGGCTCTGAATTAGTGATGTAATAGTTGGTTTGAGGAATTATTAATGAAGTTGAATTTTATTTGGTGTTATTCCAAACTGTGCAATGGTTTGATGTCTATTCTCGCTCTATATTATTTATTTAACTGTAATACCACTCCGATATTCCGCGTCGGGATGTTACATCAATGGTGTCTAATTGAGATGAAATTTTAAACATAAGCTAATTAAGAAATGATACAAATTATAGTAATTATAGTTTATTTTTTAATTAATTTTTTGTCAAGTAAAAATTATCCCAAAAATCATTAGGTTGACTTAATCTCAACATCTATGCATCAATAATTCCTGATATTTTATATTTTTAGAATCAATATATTTTTCTAGTTATTATAATGACTTCAGGTTTGACTTTATTTTTTAAACCGAATGTCGTCCCGTTGAAGTGCACACAATCAAAGATAGTACTAGAATTATATAATAATATAAAAATATTCTAAAATTAAAGATAATTATGTTGTATATAAGATATCATGTCTTACGTATAATTTACTATCTCTTTTAATTTCTTAATGTCATATTAATATTTTATTATAAATTTTAAGATGTTACGGTTTTGTTTCTATTTTCGGATTCTTGGTGTTGATCTAATTAAATATATTGGTCATATCATGAACAACTTTCATGAAAAGCTCAAAGACTGGATCACCCTCGTTTAGGCTATGGAGTGGGGCTACTGACGTCAGGAGTGGGAAGGCGTCACCTGAAGCTGTCGCGATCAGGTCGCGCCGGTGAGGTGTGTCACGTTAGTAACCGCTGTTCGGTTTTTAAAAAGGTTCGGCTGAACAGAGCTTTCCCAAGTTCTGCTCGACTAGGAAGGAGCTGCTGCGGCTCTGTTTGGTGATTTGGCGTTTCAGTGGTGTTCTCGTCGCGCTCTCGACGTGGGGACGTTGCATGGAGCGGGGGAGACGCCGTGCCGTAGCTGGTTTGAGCGTTCTTCGTGGAGGTAGGGAGATTCCACCATTTTTGATTGCATGGTTGGCATGTGATGTGTATTCGATAGGTTTAATGCTTTATGAGCAATAGATGGCATGTTAGGTTATTCATTAAAGCATGAAATCGGAAATTAATGTGGTTTGTATGGAGAACCGGAGATGGTTCCTGGATTGGGGTTTTCACCTGCTAAGGCGACGGCCCAGGGTGTCGCGACATGGTCGCGCCAGCCCGAACTGCCGCGTTAGAGTTTCTGTCGCGGTAGGTTGACCGACCGCGATAGGGTTTCTTGTCGCGCCATATCGTGGTGTCGCGATCAGAAGGCGGTCCTGGCCTTTGTCGCGACAGCAACCGAGGGCTCTGTTTTGCATGCTTTGGTGCTTTGGTTATCGTTGTTTATAGTGCATAGCTAAGAGAAGAGGTGCATTGACACCCATGAAACTCTGTGAACAGGTTACTTACATGGTTGGTAGGTAGTTTACATAATCGGTGTGGTGTTATTATGGTGTGAGGTGCATTGGCATCTGTAACACCTCTAAAGTATGTTATTGGATTAGTTTGCGTGTGTTTAAGTGGTTTGAGGATAAGCATGGCACATACTCCATGTGGTGGTGTTACGCGTGTATGAGTGTGTGTGTGTGTGTGTGTGTGTGTGTGTGTGCATGGCACATGCACTGGTTGTCGTGGTGGCTAGGCAATGATGGTTCAAGTGTGAACCTAGCCCAAGTCCTGTAGTGTCCTATGTGGACTAATAGAGATGGTTTAAGTATTATAATGCAAGTAAGGTTAAAGGTTACCGTGTAGTTAATGTATATGGTTTGTATGTGGCAAGGAGGTCATGTGATGACCAATGATGAGCCAAGTGTGATTGACTATCGGGATCTAAGTGTATGTTTGTGTAAGATAGCTTGAGAGTCACGAGATGACCAGGTCAAGCTAGTCCTTACGTTTGTACTGTGATTTGTAATAAAGAATGTATAAGTATATATCGTGGTTTGTGCATTGCTGAGTTTGGTGGTTCAGCGCCTATTCAGGAATGCCTCTTCAGTTGGGAGCCCCAGGTTTTGTGTGAGCCAGGCAGGTGAGTGTGCTCGGGGCTTGTCTCGGTACTGGTGTGTACTGTCGAGGTCTTGTCGTCTTCCTAGACACCCTCACTCTTGTGCTGAATAGTACGTCCGGCTGAGGGAAAGACAGCAGTGGGACAGTGACTTGAGAGAGAGTTTGTGTTCAGTCACTTGTAGCGCGCTCGTAGTTGGGGGTACGGACACCAGTAGTCGACACTGGTCCCCAGCTAGTCCTGTTTTCCAGTGCCTCACTTTAGGGAGCTCGGGCCAGAGTCTCTAAAGGTGCCAGGCATGGGCCTACAGGGTGTGTGACCTGTAGGTTGTGGTGGTTTGGTTGGTCTCCACAGTTCTTTGGCTTTACTTGTGTTGTGGAGCTGCAGGTGGACCTTTCGTCCGTGACTGCGAGACTGAGAGGTTGTTCTTGTGTTGTGTTGTCCGGGTTGGATACTGGCGTCATGAACCAGTAGTCTGTCCCTTGTGGTGGCGTCGTGCTTTCCGGCTTGTGCTTTGCTATTGGTTATGGTATGTGTTAGTTGTGGTTTTACTCATTGAGGTGTGCCATGGTGTTGGCACAGTTGTTGTGGTGGTTAGTGAGCGGAGACTCACTGGTTGTGGTTTGACTAGTTGTGGTGTGCCCTGGTGGTGGCACAGTTGTGTTTGAGTTCCGTGGTGGTACCTCGTGGTGGTAGGTACTTGTACTCTTTGTGAGTACTGATTTCTCGTAGTACGCTGAGTACTAGCCTTTTCAGGTGGTGAAGTGGAGGTCGTGTGGTGAGACCTTCCACTTGTTGTGTTTACCCTTCTTCGAGTAAGTTTCTGAATATGATTTAGTATGCGATGGATTGGCAGCGTGATAGCCAGTCCTGTTTCTTAAAGTGTGGCATTCGATACATCTTGATTTAAGGGTACTAAGGATTAGCCCTTAGTTAGCAGTCCTGTTACTCTTTTGTGTAAAGGCTTGCCAGTGAAGCTAGTAGCTTAGGCAATGCTTTGCCTGTGTGGCTTACAGCTTAGGCGACCAGTTGTTGAGGTGGTGTGCCTATGAGGCTTATGGCCTAGACATTTCTGTTATTGGGTAGATTAGTATTGTGGTGCTAGTTCTGCCGTTGTCTTATCTTATTTTCGAATTGGTGTGAATTGATATAATTATGCTTTGTTGTGAGCATGAAATGGTTTGGTATCCAGTGTTGCCAGTGAGACCCGTTAGGGTTGAGGTTCTTCTGTGCTGTGTGTGGTTTCGGATGGTTCCCTACTGAGCCAGTGACTTGTTGAGGCTCATTCCCTTACAGTCCTTTTCAGGGTTTACCATTGGTGTCGCTTGAGGAGGTGTTGTGACAGACTTGTACCACCAGCAGTAGTGCTAGTAGAGTTGTGTGAGCTTGTGCTCCATTGGGGTATGCCCCAGGTAGTTGTACTCTTCTTAATTTGGACATGTAATAATGTAATGGGACAATTGTAAATTGTATATGCAGGTATGAGCACATATCCTTTCTTGTGTCTCTTACTGTTGTGGTTTGTCTTTTATATTCTCCCAGGACACGTGTACGAGCTATCCCTTGCGAGACTTCGGTCCGTTCGCGAGAGACGGATCTGGATTTGGACCCTTATTGGGTATAGATATCCAGGGCCGTTACAATATCATCCCCTTTTCAGACTGTAGAAGGCATGATATCTCTGATAGTTCTGGAGGATATGAGAGAGAAAGGGGAGAGAGAAAGTGTGCAACGTTGAGAATGACTTCTCCTCTGACTTTGGGGTGATGGGACTTGGTGAGCAGAGCCTCCAAGGGTCTCTTCATATGGTGGTAGTCTTTTCCTATCCTATACAGTCCTAAGATGTGTTTAAGAGAGAGAGAGAGATAGTACAATCTCGAGTTAGAGAGAGAGTCTATGCATGAGAAGAGATGGAGAATCTATCTTGAGTTTGGATGGAGAGTCTTCTTTTGAAGTTTGCTCATTTAAAATATTCATCAAGTCACAAAACTAAAAAAAAAAAATCAAACAAATCCTTTCTCCACCATATCTCAGCGGTACGGTACGGTGTCATACCGTACCACAGAGAATGTGACATGGTTGATCTGGATGGTACGACGAACCTTGCTTTGAAGGCGGACTATACCCAAACCCAAGCAGCAGGCCTACCATTGGGTGCTCGGCAGACTTCCCTATTCCCTCTAACTCTTGGTTGGTCACAAGAGTTGATCTCTTTGGCGTTTTCGGTTCACCAAAAAAAATGGACATAGAGAAAATGTATGAGAGAAAGAAGAAGACAAAGAAAAGGAGAAGAGGGGTTATTGAACGATGGATGGATGGAGAAGAGAATAAAAAAATAAAGATAAATTAATTAAGAGTTTTTTACTGTAATAAATTTTTATTATTATAATAGAATTTAATATATATTATAACAGAAGATAATACTTAATATAATAAATTATAATAATATTAAAGATTAAAAAATAAGTCAAATATCTAATAGAGATTCTTAATTAATTACTTAAATAAATAAAAAATCTTACAAAAAGTAAAAGTTTTCTTAATAATGTTGTGGGGGTCCATTCCCTTATCTTTGGGACAAATAAGATGGGATAGGTAGTAAGTTGTTCTCTTATAAAAAAAGAGAAATGATATGCTCCCGGCTAGGGACGTGCGAATGAGCCGTACTCCTCCACAGCGCGCCATGTGGAGGAGCACAGCCCCAGTACATTTAATGCACCTTTTACTTCTTTTTTTTAACCCTCAAACATGCACACAAATATCCTTATAGTGCACACAAATATCTATCTTGTGCACACAAATACCTATGTAGTGCACACAAACATTTTGTGTGCACTCTTATACTATTTGTGTACACTACATAGGTATTTGTAAGCACTATATAGGTATTTGTGTGCACTAGAAAGGTATTTGTGTGCACTATTTTTTGTGCACTCTTATACTATTTATGTGCACTACATAGATATTTGTGTGCAAAAGATAGGTATTTGTGTGTACTATAAAAATATTTGTGTGCATGTTTGAGGGTGAAAAAAAAAAAAAACCAAGAGCATACCATTTCTCATTAAAAAAATGGGGAAGAAAAAGCTTCACCAGAGCGGGTTTGGCAACCTGCTGCACGTAGGGGTGTAAACGAGCCGATACGTTCGACGAGTAGTTCGAAGCTCGACTCGATAAAAGCTCAGTCCAACTCATTTATTTAATTAACGAGCCGAGCTTGAACAAAAAAAAAAGCTCGATTCATAAACGAGTCGAGTCTGAACACATGTGAGCTCGGCTCGATTATACTCGTGAACAGCTCGTTTAAGAGCTCGTTAAGAGTTCGATTAAATACTCGTTAAGAGCTTGTCTAAGTACTCGCTAACACTTCGTTTAAATATTTCTTTAAATATAATAAGTATATATTGATATAAAAATATTTATTTATTTTTATGCAGTTATTATTACAATATAAAATATTTATGAGGGCTTAAATGTCATAGACTAAATTCACAGTGTATATACACAAATTATGCAAATTAGGGTATATACACAAATTAGGTAAATAGGGGCATGAACACAAATTTTAGTCTTGCAAGCTCCCCTAGCATATCAAGCATCTTCTTCCTCCCGAGACCGACCTGCACAGTAGATGAGCCCCTTGGTGGGGTTGAGGGCCGCGTTGTCGGCCATTGACATCTCCGGTGACCACTGTGGACCATCCGTCAGTGGCAGACGGTCCTCTCAGCGGCCGCAATACCATCACCGACGATACAGAAAGGGAATTTTAGGTGGTGTGCGAAGGGGAGTTGCAGCACCGCCCCTACCTTGTTGCGCACCAACCCCCTCCCTTGCGGTATCTATCTATTAATCTCATATTGCTTGTGACAAATTATGAATATATTTCAAATATTATATTAAAATAGTTAAATTAAGTAATTTATCAAAACTATTGAGATATAAGATTGAAATAAGATAAATTTAGGTCTTATATGAACGATCAATTTTTTACTTATAGATTAGATTAGACTTACTTATATATACGAACTCGCAAATTCTATTAAGCTCGTTAAGATACTCGTTAAGGGCTCGAGCTCGAGAGTATTTAAACGAGCCGAGTTTGAACATGCATTTGCAATACTCGATATAGCTCGAGCTCAGCTCGAACTCGATTAAAAGTTAACGAATAGAATTTGAGCAGCATACTACTCGGCTCGACTCGGCTCGACTCGGTTCGTTTACACCCCTAGCTACACGATGGCCATCTTGGTGGCTGGTATTTTTTTTTTCTCGAAACTGTGTTCACTCTTATATTAGGACTTCTATTCATATTTATAACAAAGAGTTCTTACAAATAAATCTAATAAATTAAAAAAACTATAAATAATCTGCCCATAAAATAAATAAAAAATATATAGAAGAATTAAACTCTTAAAACTTGTAAAACATCACTAACATAACTATATAACCCCAACTACGACTCAATTTATTTAAAATTTTAGTTTTTTTAGGGTATGCTCATGTAGATAATGTAAGATTTTAGTTTTTTTCCATACTTCAGTATATAAAATAACATATTTTAGTGAAACACTATAATCGCTTAGACTGTTTGTAGATAGTTACGCATCGTTTTAGTCTATCTCATCTTGATAACATTTTTTGAGTTATTCGCATACAACATATATAGATATATACTTCTCTCTTTTTATAAACTGGATAGGATAGATAGACCATTATAAAAATGTGAAAATCTTTGATAAAATATTAATAAATAATCAAAACTCAAATTCTCGTTTATTTTGCTTATCTGTAAAATCAAAGCAATTTTTTCTTGTTACTTGTGTCTGTAAGTTCAGTCAAACTATGAAATACATCTAAAAGGGGAGGTGAGTTGGATGTTAATAACTTTTTAAAAATTTTAAGTAAATCATAAAATTGCAAATATAAAGAAGGAATTCTGATAAAGTAGTGTCCTCCATCCTCTTATAAAATTGTCAATGAATATTCGAAATCTGATTATTTGATTTATTTCTAGAGTTTTTATATGATTCCGAATTCTGATAAAACAGGTTCGAAAACCCACACCGTCTCTCTCTCTCTCTCTCTCTCTCTCTCTCCCCCCCCCCCCCCACCCCGCAACCCGACCACGCCTCTCCTCTCTTAGAGATGTCAATGAGCCAGGCCTTACTAGGCCCGGCCCATGTACGGGGGTATGTCCGATATGGGTGGCCCGGTCCGGTTCAGGAAAAGTCCGATTAAGTTCGGCTCGGTCCGAAAAAAATAAAAAAATATTATTTTTATTCATATAATATATAATTTTAATATATCTACTATAATATATCTATAAAAATAATATATTTTTTACTTATATCTATATTAACATTTAACTTATAAAAGATTATATTTTTGAGTAGATTTATGGTAGAAAATTATATATAATTCTCATTCTACATATAAATTTTATATTTAATATAAATTATATTTATATTATTCAGGCCGGCGGACCTACCGGGTCGGGCCTCATAAAGCCCAAGCCTGGCCCTATTCTTTTCCAGGCCGAGCCAAAAAAATTTAACAGGCTCATTTTTCCGGCCCAAGCCCGGTGAAAACCGGGCCGGACTTCCGGGCCTCCCGGCCGACCCAGCCCAATTGACACCCCTATCCTCTCTGGCTCGTAGCAGGTCCAGAGCACACGGCCGGCCTTAGCCACGAGCAGCAGGAGCTTTGAACAACGGTCAGATTCAATTTTGATTGGCTCATTTTTTGTCAATTAAAATTGATTTTTTATTAATTAAATGTAATTATATTTATTAACATTTATATATTAAAAATAAAAATATAATATTTATATTTATACTTGTATATATTAAGTCATATAATTATTATGTTAATATATATGTTATTTAAATATTATTATAATTATATTAAAATTTAATTTATTTGATTTAAATAAATTTATTTAATTTATATAATATGTAAAATCAAATTGAATTAAATTTTGATTCAGATCGAACAGAACCAATCTGATTTGGTCCGGTTGAATTCTCCAACTTAAATCGAAGCTTAAGTCCTACTCCGGCACGAGCAGCCGCCCACGCACTCCACCACCCTCCTGTCGCAGGAGACTCACAGTTATGGGTGTTCACCATTCAGTTCAAATCGAAAAATCAACCGGTTTGGTTCGGTTTGAATATGGAAAAAATTGATTTATCTTCAAACCAAATCGAAAAAAAATTTGGTTTGATTCGATTTTTAAAATTTATAAACTAAACCAAATCGATTAAATCGAATTACAATAATAAATTTTAATTTATATATATCTATCAAGTTTATTTAATATATTTATGTAAAAATATATATTATGGAGACTAATATGATTATCAATATTTAATACTTCATTTTAAATTTTATTTGATATTAATTTATTAGATAAATAAGTATTTAAAATCTTATTTTTAAGACTAAAAAAATGTCAAGACTTATTTATTTTCAAATTAAACTGAACCAAACTGAATTTATTTCAATTTAATTTGATTTAGTTTTAAGAGATTTTGATTCTGATTCGATCTAAATTTAATTTAATTTAATTTAATTTCTTAAAACTTTTATATAATTTAATTTGATTTAGTTTTTTCCGAACTACCAAGGGCTCCAGGTCCTCTCCCTCCTCTTCGGCGTTCCCAACTTGCGGCATCACTTCGGCCGCTCCGCGTTTCTTGTGCGTTGCCTGCGGCTCGTCACCTTCGTTCTCCTCCTCTTCATTCAAAGTGGGGCGTCGTGCGTCCTGCACCGCCTTGACCAGCTTCCTCTTCTTCTTCACCCGAAGCCGAAGAGTTGATTCTGGTGCAGCTTCGGTCACTGCCTGCTCGCCCCCTTCCTCTGTGGCGCCTTCGGCCACCTTGGTTTTGGCCCTTCTCGTGGGGCCTATCTGCAGAGGCCCCCGCCTGGTCGCCTGGGGAGCATCCTCGTCTAGCCTTATCAAGTAAAGGCTAACAGGGATCGTTTCGGCATAGTTCGCCATCTCCTTTTGGCCCCGACCAGCAGCCACCTCTTCGGCATCTAGAGCAAAGAAAGAGGAGTTAGAACCCATGTAGGTGGGAAATAGAGATAAACAGCAGAAGGCTTACCCCAGGCGCAGCTAAGCTTATACTTCACAAGCTTGTACTCGTTCAGGTACCCTTCGGCGTGATTGACCCCGACTGTGTTCAACGACTGGGAGGCAGTAGCTGCCCCTTGGATCAAGAAGGGGGCCATGCCTGCTCTCTTCGGTGGCTCCACCACCCTAACGGGGAAGTCCCAGTCTGGGACGTTCGCCCCCTTGCTCCGCCCCACGAAGAAAAGGCGTCCAGTTCACCCTTTGTTGTTCAACAGGCGGGGCGAAAAGTTGATCTGCATCCGGTTGGTACGATGCTTCACGTACACGATGCCCATTCCAGATTGCGGAGAATAGGCCAGGCTGAAGTGGCTCCTGAAGATCTCCGCGGTCGCCTCAATGCCCCTCTTCTTGCATACAATACAGAAGACGAAGATGGTCCTCCAGGAATTCGGCGTCAGTTGAATCGGCGCCACTTTCCTGGACCGGAGGAGCTCCTTCGCGATCTCCGGCACCGGCAGGCGGAGACCAGCTTCCAGCAGGTCCAGCGAAAGAACGAAGCACCCAGGCCTCGTGGTCAGATACGACTCGTCCTCTCGCATCAAGACGATGTCGTACTCCTCGCCGATTCGGAATCGTTCTCGAAGACCTTCGAAACTCTGGTACTTGGACGCTTTCGACTTCGCCGGCGGCATCCCACTGGTCTCAACGATCGCCTTCCCCTTCTGAGCCATCACTGGGAGGTAGCGTGCACGCCGAACGGTGTGGAGGAAGCAAAGGGATGGAGGAAAGCGCGAGAAAGAAGATGACTAGTGGCTCTGGGGACAGCGATCTCTGGAGATTTTTTGAAGGCGTGGCTCCCGCCTTCGCCCCCTCCCCTTCCTTATAAGGAAGGCGAGGCGCGAAATTCGAAGCGGGCCCAGAAACGGCGTGTTCCTCCGCTCCAAGTCTCTTCTCGAATGACCCGTTGGTGACCGTTCGGGACTGACGTATGACGTTCTGGGTTCGACACGACCCGCGCTATCATCATGAAGGCTTCATGTTCGAGGACCCCCCCCCCCCCCCCCGGTTACAGCGTCGCCACAGGTCTGTTCAGATCTCCGAGGACGATACCGCATTTGTGGCGGAGATGACGCCCGAGCAGGTCGCCGCCCCCAAGCGCTCCGGTTCCTTAGCCGCTCGAGGGCGTGGGGGGCAAGTGTGGTGGTAGGTTTCTGCCACCAAGGCCCATCAAGACCCATCACGATCCATCAAGGCCCATTAACGCTCCCCCATGGGACGTGGCCTCTTCGTGTTGCGCCACGATCCCGTGAGGACCGCGCAAAGAGCCCCAAGAGGCGATCGCCCTGACCAGAGCACCGCCGAGCTCCCGGGTCGCTCTGACTGGTACTCCGCGGACGGTTCAGTCCGAGCCCCTGCCATCGACCGGGCAGGACGTACCGAGCAGCCTCTCCGCATCGTCATAGCGGTTTCAACCGCCGCGGGCCATGCGCCCCACTATCAAGAGGCTCGTTGACTGCTCGGCCGTCCAACGGACGCCTGGCCGTATAACTCCCCGTTACGTGCGCCAATCAAGGCGCCCTTCCAGGCACGACCCAGAGACGTTACAGCCGTTCGCCTCAACACCCATGCCTATAAAAGATACAGGTATAACGCCATGAAGAGGTACGTTGATCCTCACCATAACATGCCTCATCCACGAGAACTCCCATCCTCTTCAGTCATCAACTGACTTAGGCAACGGAGGGTTCTCCCCGGTTCTTCAACCGGGCCCCCCTGATCCATTTTCTGGTTTTGCAGGCTTTCGTCCGCCTCCAGCGTTCTTCCTCCCTTCTTCGAGTGTAGGCCCACCAGGTTCCGGCCCAATCATGGAAAGGCCTCCACAAATTCCAACACCCTATCTTCCACTTTCGGATTCCAAAAAAAAAAAAATTGTCTTCGCTGCCAAAGTCCATCCTTTTAATAATGGCTTTCGTATATTTCTTTTTCTTCTCTTCCTAGGGGTTGCTTAATTAACGTGAAGAATTTAAAAGTTTTACTAAAATTTTGAACCCATTTGTCTAGATCGATGCCAAATGCTAAACTTTAGATTATTGACATCTACACTTCGAGAGTTTAATTTGAGAATGTATAGAATCGAGATCCATGATTTTTGTAAGAAAATTTTATATTTTTTTATCTTTCTTAAAAATTGACTGTGTAAATTAGATTAGAAATTTGTGTTACCTTTGTTTTGGGTAAAAATATTTATCTAATGAGGTATTTATCTTTTTCACTCATGTGTCATGTCATACATAATTATATAATTTTTATTATATTAGTTTAATGTTTAAATATTTTATTTTATAGGGTACATTGTAAAGGAAGATAGAAAGCATATGATTGGTGAATGGAGATGCGTGTTAGATTTGATGTTGTATTAGTTATTATATACTACAAAATTGTAGTTGAGAATATGCAATTTGTGGATTGATAAATTTACATTTTAAGTTGTATGATTTTATTTTATGGATCTCATCATTCCTATGTATTGTGGATCAATACATTTGTGATAGTTATCCAAATGTCCTTGCAATTTGAATGGATAGATTAATTTAATATCTTATGATTTCATATTATAAATCCAAACATCTATATATGTTGTGCGCATGAGTTTGTTATATTTGTCAAAATGTTATTGCAATATGGATTAACATATTTACATTTAAAATTATATGATTTGAATACGTGGATCTACTAATTCATATGTTGATCCCATAGATATATCCAAATTATTGATTTGAGATCTGATTCTATTTCTAATTTTTCGTTAAAAAGTAAAAGTATATGTGAAAGCAGAAACAACTATTTACGATTTCGATTTCATTTCTGATATTTTTTATAGGATGCGAAAGTAGAAACACACATTTTTCTAGTGTTTTTAATTTCGAATCTGATTCGTTGGCAGCTTCATTCTCTCCTCAAAAACACTTGGACCTAACTACTAGAAACTCTAGCAACACACACGCGCAAACATCAAGGTGTTAGCTCACCTTCTACCCTCCCACACACACCACACGTGCCGAAACATAAGCACATTTAATGAAAGGAGTAAAACCCACACTCAAATGCTTAATTAGATAACAAGAATAACAAGTAGATTTAGGGAAATAGCAAATTTGAAAGATAATATTGCACATGAGTTCTCCAGGGTGATTTTCATATTCAACCTGAAGGAAAGACTTTGCGTCATTATAGGGTGTAGCAGTGGTTCAGGAACTATTCTTCAGCAAGATGCACACGAATCTTCTTGCAACTACCTTCTGTAGACACGTGAATTCGACTCCACCGCGGGCAAATTTCATATTGCGCCATAATGCCACAAATGGCCCTCATATTGCTTTGCAAGAGTAGTTTTCCGATATTTCCGGATCACACCCATCCTTCCCCGGTGCTTCCCCATCATTTCCAAGGCTCGACGGGTCTCATAGGCATTCATTTCAAGTCGCGACGGGTCTTGCGGACGCATTCTTCAAATTGCGCCGGGTCTGGGGGATGCATTCTGAACCGCGTCCGGCATGGCAGACGCGATTCCATTGAGTCCCATTATCGCGCCAGGCATCTTGGACGCGACTAGGCCAAATGGTCCTTATCGCGACGGCCTTCTGCGACGCGACAAAGAATTTACTTATTTTATTTATGAGACTGTCCATTGCCACTTCATGAACGTGTCCGCTATAGGCGACGCGATTCTAATGTCAGTTTTTGCAGGATTTTCATAAATAAACTATGGAAATACTTTATCACGTCATGTCGTGCCGACGTGTTTTAAATCAGAAACGCGTCAGACCTTGCCGATGCGATTAGGCCCTAGGCCCCAAAAGTCTTCGCACTGTACCTCGAATCCCAAGAAATCTCTGAATCGCGTCCGCCTAAGCCGCCGCGATTAGATTCTAGGCCTGAACCCTAGACCCCGGAAGTCGTCGCATTTATGAGCCCACGTGTCAAAATGAAGTCACGTCCGGGAAGGTCGACGCATTTCAATATTGTGGCACGCCGTTCCGACGCAATTCTGAAGGTGGCCGCAGGCTATAATCATCGTGCTATTGTCAAATCAAGCGGCAAATGCGGTGCTTCTTAATCGCGGCGGCCGTAGCAGACACGTCTCCAATCAGAGACGCGTCCACTGTAGCCGACGCGATTTGAGTCTGTGTTGCCTCTAAATATAGACCTGAGGTTCAGTTGTTTAGGGGGTCCATTCAAAGCGGCGAAGCCCTGCCAGATTCCCGCCTCGGCTCCAGACCAAGGAGGCCCGCCACGCCATCCGAGCTATCCCGTCCATCCAATCGGCGCAAGGCAGAGGAGCGCACCTTCCACGTCATCCTCCACGTGCGTCGAAGCAAGACGGAAGCATCTTCCTCCTCTCTGTCGATCCAATCGGCAGCGCCTTCGTGCCTACCAACATTTGGGGAAGCACCCCCTTCTCTCTTTTCTTATTTGTTTACATCATCTCCCTCCGGGCCCCACGTGGCTCCATTATACTCCTTTTTTATATATATACACACACATGCATGCATACACACACACACCTACATTTAGGGGTTTAAAAGCCACCACGCGGTAAGTTTTCCTCTATGCCATTCATTTCATTTATTCTTATTTTTATAATTGTATACTACACACGTGGCTAATCCCTTCCTTTCTCTTTGTCTTTCTTATCAGGGTAATCAACATGGAAAACGCCCTCTACCACGACCGGTTGTGCTCGTAGAGGAAGAGGAACCCATATCCCCTGTGCAATCTCCCTTGCTCCAAAAGGTACATTTCGCGATCACCCTTTTATTTTGCGCCCTCCACGCACCACGCACACACCTCTTCCACCCGCAACCTTTCCACGTGTGCATTCTCCATTCGGTACCCTCGTGTACCTGGCGATCACATTCTTCATCTCACCCCAATATCACTCTTTGTGGACTGTTCTTCTTCGGTACCCCTCAAAAAAGGGGAACGGAAAAACGCCATCTACAAATTGGCAATCCCGGTGAGACCTCTTTTTGTGTTTTCTTGTTGATTACCCTCCCTCCTTCGTGCCCCACGTGGCACTCTTCTTGGCACCCTCGCGTACCCCTCCTTCTTTTACGTTTATTTTATACTCTGCAAAGCATGCTGTGTGTTTGATTTTTCTCCTTGTGCATATCCTGCATTTTACTGCTTTCTTTCCTGCTTTCTTTTCTGGCCTCGGGTTGCTTGTGGAATCGCGTCCAACACAGCGGATGTGATTCAGTGCTTGAGAATGTGGCCGGTTAACCAGACGCGTTTCTGCTTCTTTTCGCGGTGGCAAAGGCCGACGTGTTTCTGTCTGACAGTCTGTCCACAGGGACCAGGCGCGGCTCTGGCAGCCTTCTGGGGCTTTCAGATCTGCATCCAGGTGACTGGACGCGATTCAGTTTGAGTCGCGGTGCCTGTACTCGACGCGATTCAAACTGCTGACAGAAATGCGCCCCCCTTGCCATTTTTGCTATAAACTGCTGCATACAGGGCATTCTGCATTGGTCGGGGGACCTCCTTTCCTCATATCCTAGGCTCCACACACCCTTCCGTTGAAGGCAAGCTCTCCATTGGGCATTCCGTCCCTTTGGACTAGCGAACCTTCTCCCGGAACGCCGTAAGTCTTCGTACCCGTGGATTCCCTCACGGTGGACCGAGCTGGTTGTACCCCTCCATGTTATCATATTGCATGGTGAGAGGTGATTCTAGTTGCACCCCGAAGTATTCATACTCTACCCAACTAGGATCTCACCTAGAGTGACACAATAATTTTCTTCAATCCATTTAATCAATTGTGAAACTCCTAAAAACGACGTAAGCATCACAACTTGTTTGGACCATATTGCTTGACTTAATCTTTGTTCAACTTGTTTGTTTGCTTGCTTGTTAAAAATGGACCCATACCATCATGCCAATTTTAATAACATGGACTATGAGGATAATTCAATCGTTCAGTCATTTCAATCCCATGTCCATCCATTCCACCACCGTGAGGGGCAACCTTCCACCTCCTATGATTATGTGTGCACACCGGGCACTAACCAATTTGATGTCCCCTCACATATACCTCCAATCAAAACCCGGCGAGAGCCTTCCCCCCACCACGATCCCACTGTGCAAACTGTCCTGCATGCACTGGATCAGCTCACCCCTCAACAACTTAATTTGATCCAATCTTTAGTTGAGGGTGCGACTCCCCCTCCTTTTCCTTCTCCTAGGCACCCACATTGTATATTCCGGCGACTTCGCCGTCCACGCCTGCACATTCTTCGTCACCTCGGCCCCCTGGCCAATTGCACTCCCGTGCTCTGGTCTGTACAAACCACCCCTTGGGAGGGCCCATTAATTCTAGGCCACCCCCATGTACTCCCTCATATGCCCAGCGGCAACCTACTCCACTCCAACATGCTCTTCTCCAGAAATTGAACAATCTGGAGAATCAAATAAATAAGCTTTCCAATCCCATGGGTGACCCCGTCGCCGCCATGTCGGCTCTCCCTCAAATTTATATCCATCCTTCGGAGATGTCATCGTACATATTGTACAATGACACAGAGAATCCCTACCTTCATGTCAAGAAATTCCTCTATGAGTTTTCTCGTTGGCAACGAGACCCAATTACCTTGGCATATTTATTCAGAAAATCTCTTGAAGGCCCTGCACTCGAATGGCTCTACTCCCTAGAGCCAAGTGAGGCAGAAGACTTCCGCCCCCTGCATAAAAAATTCTTTCAGAGGTACAAAGACCGCGTTAGCCCTTATCTGTCTATCACAGATCTAGCATCTGAGAAGATGGGGGCCAACGAGGCATTTGTACAATTTGCTAACCGTTGGAGGTCAATGGCCACAAGAATGCGACATGTGCTCTCGGAGTTAGAGAAAGTTAAAATAATCATTTCCAACTCTACTTCGAGGTTCAGGCATATCCTGGCCATGAACCAAATCGATACGATGGAAGAGCTCTACTAGTGGGGATGTTACATCCAGACACATTTAATGGATCCCCGATCATAGAGCTGTTCCATCAAATTAATCCGAGAAAGAACGGATCAATGGACGCCATCCACCATCCACCTCGCCACCATACAACATCCACTTCATTTACACCCCCGCAAGCTCCGATCTACCACAACATGCCTCCACCCAGGCGTCCATTGGTTCGTCCTTCTCGGACCCAACAACCTCCAATTGGGCCCTACGACGCCCCCATGCATGAAGAAGCTCCTGCGCCTTACGTTGCACCTGCTTCGGCACCCATGCTAGCTCCCCTATCTCCACCACAACTACCCCCACAACAACCTCCACCTCCATCATAGCCTGTTGCTCGGGCCGAAGTTGCCAATGCCCAACCCATCTATGAAACCACTTGGTGCTACGACGATGAACCTTCCGAGGTCATGTTCGTACACCATTTACGTACGCCTCCTACACTACCATCCACATTTACCAAATCTTCCGCTATTAAACCCTCCACCATCAAGCCTCCACCAACCATTATACCTCCCACTGCGCCAACACCTTTGGCAACCGAACTCGAGCAAAATCTCCCCATCATGCCCATTACACCTCCACCGGCCATACAGCTTTCCGCTACCTCCATCTCCACCCCCGTCCAACAGAGCAAGTGCATTCCCTTGGAGAGCCGCAGGCGTCAGTAGAAGAAGGAAGCCCCGGGACCCAGCATGCTATTCAAAATCCAAGATTACATCCCTTGCATGCCGGTCATTGTTTCTATACCGGACATTTTCACTGAGCGGAAGTCCTCCCCCCCATTCATGGCCATCAAAAGGCCTCCTAAAAAGATGCCAATCATTCTAGTTGCCAACCTACTTCAATTCGAAATACTCATAGGGAATCTCCCCCTCCAAGCTCTCATGACCCCTCACACCATTGTTGTGAACCTTCCCACTCTAGTGAAGGGGTCAACCATGCGGATTATGCTCATGCATTACAAAGCCAAATCATTGGCACAATCAATTATTCAAGGGGACGTGCCCCCTTCCATATCACATGCTTTATAGTATTTAGGCACGGTCTCCTCTTTGCTGCTTCCAACTCTACCAGTGGAACTCCCCACCCTTTCATTCAATTACATTCCAAGGGAGTTGCCAATGTCACTTGAAACTCCGACGGAAGTCAACTGTAACACCCTGGAAATTTTTATTAGTTGAAAATTTTAAAAAATAAGGTTATTAGACTTAACCATTATTCTTAAATTGAATTAATTGATATTAGGGAATGTTTAGTATTAGTTAACGTTTCCCCAGTGTCGTACACAGAGGTACGCGCTCCCACAGGGCGACACCGGAAAATAAAAACTAAATAAAAATCCGAGAACATCATAATTTCCAGAAAAATGTGGAGATCTCAGAAATATAAATATCCGAATTTTTCGACGTTCGGATCTCAAGGATAAGTCGACGCTACTATTTTTCAGGTGATTTTTCACCTAGTGTAAAATAAATTCTAAAAATTAAATAAAAATCACCATAATTTGTAAAATCATAACATTAGCTTATGGTTGAAATTTCAATACAAATGGACACTGTTTGGACATGTTTACGGAAGGGACAAGTGACCAGCTGATTTAAGGAAGAATTACGTAATGGAATTTTCTGGGAAATTTTGTGTGCCTACGTGTGAGGAGCTGGGATAGCCACCTCACCTACGTAGGGGATTCACACGTTAACTCCTTGCCTGGCAAGCTTGGAAGCATGCATGGTGTTCGTGTCAATGGTGAAAACTCCATGGTTTATACCATGACACCTCAAGTGCCAACGTGCCTTCTGCCTGAGAGACTTGTTGGGCTTATAAAAGCCATCCCACAGCCTTCGAACATACCTTTCCAGCAGCTGCTCTTGCACCCACCCCTGTTCTTGCTGTTTCTTTTGCTGCCATTGATGTGGGGGAGCTGCTACTGCTGAAGCTGCAGCCTCCACTGGTCGTGCCTGAGGAGCTACAGGTTGTAGCCGTTCGTGGACTGCAGCAATTGCACCCCGGTGCTATCTTCTTCCTGTTGGCTGTGAATCCTTCGAAGGGAAGGCCTCATCTTCTGCAAGTTTGGTAGGATTCAATTCTTTCATTCCTCTCTTACTCTTACCCTTGAACAAGCTATAAAACTTATTGTTAAGTGTACAAGCTCTCAATTCCTTGTTTGAGATCCATAAGTACTTCTAGAAGCTTGTGTGCATCGTGTGTTGTGGTAGAATTCTCTTCCTTTCCCACTCTTCTCTAAATTCTTGACTCCCACACTTGTTAAAGAGGTCATGATCACCTATACTTGCTTAAAACTTGTGAAATCTCTTTTGAAACTGTGTATCCATCCCTTATAATCATGTTTTAGTTGTGGTGTCTGTAGGATTCACTTCCATCCCATTCTTCTTCCTACACCTCAACTTAGTTCATAGTTTGAGGTAATCCTTCACCATGTGTAAGCTATTTCCAGATTCAGGGAGTAGCTCCATGACAAGAATTGAGCCTTCATCATGTTTAATTTAGTGTTTGGTCATGAGAGGCAACACATCATTTCCTAATCCTCTTTCTTCTTGTTCTTATAATTCCTTCATGTTAAGAGATCCATGTATAAGTGTAGGATTCATTCCTAATCCTCTTTCTTTCCACTTCTAGATTAATTGCTTGAAGTGATTCTTATCATGTGTCTGTCATTCTTCAGTTCAGAAAATATGTTCATGGTCAAAACTGAATCTTTCATCATATTATAGTTAGTCCTCAAGCCATGAGAAGTTACTATTATCCCTTCTTCACCTCAACTTGTTTAAAATCTGAAATCATATTGATTCTGTTGTGTAGTGTAGAGTGAACTATGATAGTTCTTGTTCTTCTTAGAAGTTGAACCTTTGAGAAACCATGAAAGTATCTAGTGAGTGTGCCTTGATAAATGAATGATGAAAGTAGGAAAGAGAGTTTTAAGGGAATTACTCTTTCAGTAATTTCCCCTCGAATTTGTCTTCTTGTTGAACATCTATGTGAATCATATCCCCTGTTCTTTCTTTCATTTCTTGTCATGTTACATTGAGCTATAGAACTGAAATCATACTTGTTCAAAGTCCTAATCATGTTAGGAATGTTATGAGAGTTGTATAGAACCATTTAGAGTTGATTCGGATGACCTTCTGAGAGTTTACACAGGACCTGTCGACAGACGAACCTCTTGCTGTCGACAGGAACCTATTTTCCAGAACCCTGAAATCATCCCTGTATGCAGCTGTCGACAGGCCCAAAGCTTGCTGTCGACAGATGCATACAGAACTGAAAATCCAGTTCTGGAAACCAGCCCCTGTCGACAGCAAGTTTTTGCCTGTCAACAGGTGCTGACAGTGTCATGTTTCCAGCCCTGTTTTGATCTATTCCTTGGTGCAAATCTTTTCCTATTGTTCCAACTAATAGTCCACCTAAGTTTTGTGATTTCTACCACCTAAATACCTATTAAAACTAGTCATGTTACCTTCCTTTTCATCATGAATCATTCCTTCAAAGTTCCGAACAAAATCATCCTTGTGAGATCATCAATTTCTGAAATTATTGAAGGAACAAAGTTTCTTAATTCTTGTGTGTGAACCATGAGTGAATCCGTATGTGTCCTTGATTCATTATAAGAATAAGTGTGTTTGATGACGAGTTGTGAGTCTTTGGGACTCATTTGAGTAATATGCCTGGCAAATAAAGGGCTGGTTCAGTCCTGGGGGGAGCGACCGAATTCGTCAGTGGCCGCGCGGGGGCGATGAGGACAGTGGATGTTGGCATGCGTCAATTCGTGTTTGATTAGTCATCATGATACACATGTGTGTGTGAATAAGTGCTTGATTCTAAACTTAAGTGACATCCTGAGTTATTGATCATGCTCCTATATTATCTTGGTTCTTCATGTGTTATTGAATTGACTCATTCGTTCATAGCTTTGAACACTCATTGTTAATAATGTTCATGTTCTTATCTTGAGATCATACATGTGAATCCTTCTTAATTCAAGGAATTGAATTCTATTGGGCTAGTTAGCTCACCAAATCCTACTATTTCAGGTACCTATAATTCTAGAAGGCAGAAACTTCGGGATTTGTGTGTGGAGAGACCAACCATGGCGACATTTTATTTTTGAGATTGTAAATCAGGAACCATGTAACACCTATTGAAGGGTGAATAATATATTATACTTAGTGAAGCCTCGGAGCAAATTTCGTGTTCAATTAGTTCAATTGTACTCTTGATTTCCCATTCGTTCACGTTCCGACATTTATAGATATATTAAATGTCATGACGTGACATCAACAATCCAATCATTGAGAGCCGTTCAATCCCTGCGGAAGAGCAAGGCCATCCGCCCGCTAGGAAAGACATGTGAGGAAGTACCTGAGGGTCAAAACGTCGATTCCCAAGCGGGAGCCTAAACGCCGGGCAAGGCAAAAAACCAAGGGGCCTCCGCCACCTTCTCCTTTTTCATTTCAATCATCTTTTGTGCTTCTCAGCACCTTCCTGTGGGTTCTCCACATTCCCTCCCCACGGGAGGCATTTTATTTTCATCTTTTTTACGATTTATTTTCTTGCACCGGGCATCGCACCCCTTTTTGTAATCCTTACTCTCCCCTCTATGCCCCACGTGGCACAACTCCTTCCCGTGCCCCACGTGGCACAACTCCTTCCCATGCCCCACGAGGCACAACTCTTTCCCGTGCCCCATGCGGCACATCTCCACTTCGTGCCCCACGCGGCACATCTCCTTCTTGTGTCCCACGCGGCACCTCTCCATCTTGCGCCCCACGCGGCGCTCCTCCCTATTTGGCCCCTCGCGGCCCACTTTTTCCCTTCTCCCCTCCGGCCCATCCAGATTCTTTTCCTCTTACAGGGCACCACGCCCTCCTTCTTCTTCAAGCCGGATTCTTTTCCTCTTACAGGGCACCACGCCCTCCTTCTTCTTCAAACCCCTCCGGCCCCGTCGGAGTCTCCAAAATCTTTCTGTAATTCTCTCCTTGCCATTTTCAATCAGGTCATCTGACCTTTCTCCCACTATTTTCGGGGCTTCAGTCCCCATGTATTTCTTTAATTTCTGAATAAAATTATAAATTCTTCTAGACCTCTGAGTCTCGCCCCAACGCGGGGCATTCGTCCTCCTTCACCCTCCAAATTCTTATTAAATTTTACTATCAATAAAAAATCCATAAAAAGATGAATATTTCAACATTGCCATGCTATCGCATCACTCCTGTTATGAGAACTCCGAGCGAGGAGTCCGAAATTCCCTCCCGGGTCATTAAGGTTTGCCCTTGGCATGGGCACCTTCACACACACTTCACAGCGCCCTAAGCCGGTCGCCTTGGTAGACACCGTCACCGTCACCGTCACAGCCATGCCTGAAAGGCACAAACGTCTGTTTCTCCCCTTACTCGGCCGAGATATGGGTAATAGATGTAGTCTGGACAAGGCAACCAACCCAAAGCACTCCCTCATGAGAGGATGTCTCAAAATGGGCAAATCAAATGACCAATAAAAATCAAAGTCAAAATGCATGTCAAGAGCGGCAAAGTCCCCGCAGAGACCCAAATAGACCTGGACGTATGCATGCAAAAAAATCGAAATCAAATCAGTATAATAGGGCATGGCAAAGAGCAGCAAAGTCCCTACGGAGATCCAAATGGACCCGGTCGTACGCATGTCCCTACAAAATGAATGGTCATCAAAATTAATTCCAAAAGCCTCAATGCTTAAACGCGACTGAATCTTCTGACGGTTGTGCCAAGGAAGGAAGTCAAACCCAACCCCTCAATATCCATATCAAGCTTATCTCCAAATTTTTTTCCCTTCTCCTTGCCAGACCTAGTCGTCTTTTCAGGCATGGCTTTGGTAGTGACACTGTTAGCCAAGCGCAATTAGCCACTGGGCGCCACTTAAAATGCATGCCCTACTTTGGGCACTCTTTAATGAAACAGGAGGTGACAAGGACCCCTCTCCAGTCGATTTTCATAACCTTAATGCTGCCATGGCATGGCAATGTTCCAAAATTGACAAAACAAAAAAAATCCAAATATTTCAAAATCCAAAAAAAATCAAATACTTTCAAAAACAAAAAATCCAAATAATTCAAAATCCAAAACAAATTCAAAAAAAAATATTTTCTAAAAATCAACGAAAAATCATCAAATATTTCCAAAATTTCCTTAAAAATCCAATACTTTCAAAATCCAAAAAATCCAAATATTTCAAAATCCATAAAAAATCAAATATTCCCAAAAATCAATAAAAAATTCAAATATTTCAAAAACTAACAAAAATTCAAATATTTTTAAAATCTACAAAAAAAATCAAATATCTCTAAAAATCCACAAAAATTTGAATGCCCTTAAAAACTCAAAAAAAATCCTGATGGTATTGCGCAAGGCAAGCACATTGCCTCTTGTCTGCGTCAAATCAAAGCAATTCTTCCCCTTCATGGGTTCCTCCCATCCTGAACTCCAGAATCTTTGGCCAAAAGATCACTTATCCTCATGGTCTTAAACAAACAAATTGAGTAAGTTGCATCTGTTGTTGACTACTTTATCCATGCTCCCTACTATGAATGTGTTATTCCATGATACTTGTTAACTCTTGGCTAATGAGTTTTGAGTGCAGGATTGGAGTTACCTCATCTGGCGCTACATCAGGCCCCCACCATCAACTTATCTATATGTTATACCCTTAGAACATATCAAGGACCTTGTGGCTCTGAGGAATATGGGATTTGAGTTCCCCTTTAACAAAAACAATGATTATCCCAGAGGATCCTTAGCCGCACGGATAGGCCGTTACGCTTGGCATGTGAGGATGACGGACCCATGCATAAAACCCGGTTCTGACTCAACGCCATCGTGACAATATTATCCTTGCTTATTTTCTACTCCTTTTAACCTTTTTTTTTTCCTTTAGCCCAGCATACATGCATATTGAAATCACTGTGGAAAACCACTCTTCTAATGCAATCTGAGAGCCATTCGCGCTCCATTCCAAAACAATTAGAAATATTCCAATCCGGGTCAAGTACCCAACTCCCTTTGTTGTTGCCTCCGGGTTGATTTCCTTAAGAACCTTTGTTTGAATTTATCTCTTTACATTTCGTCTTTACTCCCATAGATCCACCTGAGGCAATGGCAGACGCCCCCAATGGTGCAACCTAACGAATTGTGTCCTTAGGTACTTCCCCTTCGTTGGAAGTGGATCTCTCCTTTGTGCCCCACGTGGCACCTTTCCTTCATGTACCATCTACACACATCATGTCGTGCCCCTCGTGCGCACACTTTCTTTCTTCCAATCTAAACAATTTGTTTCTTTAGGTCTTCTTCTCCGATAGTGACTTTCTTGGGTGTTGGTAAAAGACTCTCATCAGGTGGTAGTCACCCAATTGTCATGCGTGTCTATTTTTCACCTTGGCGTCTACTTTTCAGTCCGCTCCACTGCACTCCACTTCGCTACGCTTCATTTCTCTCATTCCATTTCATTCCATTCGCTCCATTGCACTCCACTTCGTGTCCCTCTGCTTCGCTCCCCTGCAAAGTAGACGCCAAGGCGTGGCAGCTGTAGACATGCGAATTCGACTCCACCGCGGGCAAATTTCATATTGCGCCATAATGCCACAAATGACCCTCATATTGCCTTGCAAGAGTAGTTTTCCGATATTTCCGGATCTCACCCATCCTTCCCCGGTGCTTCCCCATCATTTCCAAGGCTCGCCGAGTCTTATAGGCATTCATTTCAAGTTGCGACGGGTCTGGCGGATGCATTCTTCAAATCGCGCTGGGTCTGGGGGACGCATTCTGAACCACGTCCGGCATGGCAGACACGATTCCATTGATTCCCATTATTGCTCTAGGCATCTTGGATGCGACTAGGCCAAATGGTCCTTATCGCGACGGCCTTCTGCGACGCCACAAGGAATTTGCTTATTTTATTTATGAGACTGCCCATTGCCACTTCATGAACGCGTCCGCTATAGGTGATGCGATTCTAATGTCGGTTTTGGCAGGATTTTCATAAATAAACTATGGAAATACTTTATCGCGTCGTGTCGTGCGACGCGTTTTAAATTAGAAACGCGTTGGACCTTGCCGATGCGATTAGGCCCTAGGCCCCAAAAGTCATCGCACTATACCTCGAATCCCGAGAAATCCTTGAATCGCGTCCACCTGAGCTGCCGCGATTAGATCCTAGGCCTGAACCTTAGACCCCCGGAAGTCGTCGCATTTATGAGCCCACGTGTCAAAATGAAGTCGCGTCCGGGAAGGTCAACGCGTTTCAATATCACTGTGCGCCATCCCGACGCGATTCTGAAGGTGGCCACATGTTATAATCATCGCGCTATTGTCAAATCACGCGGCAAATGCATTGCTTCTTAATCGCGGCGGCCGTAGCAAATGCATCTCCAATCAGAGACGCGTTCGCTGTAGCCGACGCGATTTGAGTCTGTGTTGCCTATGAATACAGATCTGAGGGTCAGTTGTTAAGGGGGTCCATTCAAAGCGGTGAAGCCTTGCTGGATTCCCGCCTCGGCTCCGGACCAAGGAGGCCCGCCACGGCATCCGAGCTATCCCGTCCATCCAATCGGTGCAAGGCGGAGGAGCGCACCTTCCACGTCGTCCTCCACGTGCGTCGAAGCAAGGCGGGAGCATCTTCCTCCTCTCCGTCCATCCAATCGGCAACGCCTTCGCGCCTACCAACATTTGGGGAAGCACCCCCTTCTCCCTTTTTCTTATTTATTTACATCATCTCCCTTCGGGCCCCACGTGGCTCCATTATACTCCTTTTTTTATATATATACACACACATGCATGCATACACACACACACCTACATTTAGGGGTTTAAAAGCCACCACACGGTAAGTTTTCCTCTATGCCATTCATTTCATTTATTCTTTATTTTTAAGAATGTATACGCCCTCTACCATGGCTGGCCGTGCTCGTAGAGGAAGAGGAACCCACATCCCCCGCGCAATCTCCCACGCTCCAAAAGGTACTTTTCCCGATCACCCTTTTATTTTGCGCCCTCCAAGCACCACACACACACCTCTTCCACCCGCACCCCTTTTGCGCGTGCATTCTCCATTCGGTACCCTCGCGTACCTGGCGATCACGTTCTTCATCTCACCCCAATATCCCTCTTTGTGGATTGTTCTTCTTCGGTACCCCTCAAAAAGGGGGAACGGAAAAATGCCGTCTACACCTTCTTCTCGTTCAACTTCTTAAAATGATGATTTAATATAATAGGGCAACCCAAGACCTTCCACTCTTGTCATATCATTTTTTTCAAGATCTAAGGGTTAAGATCTCGTCTAAAAATCCACCTTTGATATGCCAACACACCTTCCATATTTACCTAGATTGCAGGTGTATTGCAAGAGTGTCGACACCTTGTTGTTGCACCTTTGAATAGTGAATCCGTCAACTTTATGAAGTAATAACTTTCTACACACACATCCATAAATTCTTGATCTTAGACTTGTTGGAAAAAGTAATATGAATATTTTAAATGATTCAAGACATATAACTTCAAATTCAAACTAAAATCTAATTTAATCATGTATCCAAAGTTGACTTTTATATACTTTCATACTCAGATTTTCAATATTGTTCTACTGAAACTGTACATACACTTGAAAACCTGACTAGTCCAACATAAATGGACTTTATTATTATCAAAATTTAAAGGGATTACAACAATCTCCTCTTTTTTATGATGAAAAAATTGTTCATAAATTATATGTTAAAAATAAAATTTACAAGATGAGCTAATATAGTTTCAATTTAATTTCTAACAAATAAACACACAATTTATGCTAATCAGCCATGTCATGAATACTTATCACAAAAATAATTAAGTAAATATATGTTTACAAGAAAGTATCACTCACTAAATAGACAAAAAGCCAAATATTTAAGTAATCAATGCATATTTAGTGGAAGATAGATTCTCTCCCTTTTTATCATAAACAAAAAAAGGATGTAGAAAACAAGCATAAAAACAAGGGCTACCATAAATTAGAATGGAGATGAATGTAATTTCAAGAAGGGTATATTTACAATTCTTAAAAATATAAGGTTAAAATTGAAAGAAGCAAACTTTTTAGGTATAATTTAAAATTTTGCTTGATTATTTAAACCCTAAGAAATCTGGTGGGGCCCACCCAAAGGAACTGCAAGGGCAGGTCTTAAGGCTCAAGGCTTCTCCAAACTTCAGGCTTTCAGATAGGTTGCTATAATTTTCTTGGGTCATTGGTTAGCACGTTAATTGCCCTATTTTAGTATATTATTAGTGAGTTTTCCTTTTAGATATTCTTGTTAATATGTCATTATATGTTTAGTTAAGATCCTTTTTCTATCCTAAACTCATGTTAGTTTGTAATTTAAGTTCCTAATTAAGACCTTGTTAAGTGTTAAACATCCTAGTTTAGTGAAATTTTCTCTTAAGTATTCTTGCAAGCATGTAATTAGTGTTTAGTTTAATTTCTTATCGATCCTGAACCCTTATCAATTTGTCATGTAAATCCATTGATTAAACTTTTGTTAAGTATATAGAAGCCATAATCATGTACTTGATTGAGTATTAGTTTAGAGCCTTTCCTTGATCTCTTGAGAGTAACATAGCTTATAGTGTATAAGATTGTCTTATCTTCAATATGATAATTACCCTACTTTTCTAGCCTTATTTCCTTGAATTTTCTACTAAGCTCTGAACTAGTTCCTTGAAATTCCTAGGCAAGTAAACTCTTTTTGTCCTGTTGAAGAGCATTCGAAGCTCTTACTATAGCTCGCTACTCGTATTGATCAACTGAAGAGCATTTGCATGCTCTTACTAGCCAATTAGATGATGGGAGTCTTATTGGCTATTTTCTGAACTACTGAATTGTCAAGAAAGTATTTTACTGAGATCTTAGATCCAACTGGACAAATATTGTCACACCCCGCCAATTTAGCAGCAAAATAAATCGGGGAGACGTGAGCAAAGTACATAGTATTATATATTGCACGAACAGTCGAATGATTCAGAACATCTAATGAACAATACTTGGAACAAACTCTTCATTTTATTTATAATTCACAAAGACTATTACAACCACTAATTTAGAGCCAATACATAGGGCTCAATGATATCATTACATTGGAAAGGAAATTTAAGCAAATATCTAACTAGACTCTATTATACTAGGGTAATTCCGTCGATATGACTCTAGGTCTCTCATCACTCTGGTCCTTTCCCATTTGTATGTGTAACGTCATCATCCGACTTACCTGAGACACAACAACAAATAACGCAGGATGAACGATAACGCTCAGTAGGGCTTAAATATCATGAGCCAAGCATGCTTTGAATGATTAATGTATTAAAAAGTAGAGTAGCTAACGATAGAGAGTCAAATAAAGTCGAGATAGCAATAGCAATTCAATATCAAATAAAACGTCAATGTCAAGTAAGCAGTATGTAACATGTATAGTAAAGAGAGAGAAGTTGGCCATATAGAGAGTAAATACACACTGAGGCAAATAGCACTTTGATTGATTTTCATCAATCGAGATAGTATAGCACTTTGATTGACTTTCATCGATCGAGATAGTATAGCACTTTGGTTGTTAGTAGACAGCCGAGAGAGATCACTTTGTTGGATTATCTTTGATTAATCTAGATAGTATGCAACTTGGATGTAATCTCGAACATCCTGATCATTAAACTCCCACGGGAAAATAGCACTTTTCGGGCGCACCTCCCAAGACTAGATCGGGCTCTTTATAATGTTGCGTGGCATTGGTTATGTTTTGTTATCTTAGACAATCAATAGATGGCCAAATAGAGTACCAAGAATAGATGAAAGTAATAGAAGAATAGACGAGAGTATAGAGAGAACGTGAATAGATGAAAAAATATGGAATAGATAAGAACTACAGGTGAATGCACGTAAAATAATGTTAAACAGGTGATAGTAACAATTGCACAACAGGCATGATTGGTGTTGGCAATCTGGTAGAATTCACTAACTGCCCACTGGCAGTGCTACGAACACAGTTCAGAGTTTCGGTGTGATCTCCAGGTAAGAAAGAAATCTAAGGCCGTTGGATCATGCTGATCCCTAAGGATATTATAGGTATTGAGGGTACAACCAACTCGTCGACAATGGACGTCTGCCAAAGCCAATGAGTCTTACGGAGGCCTTGAACAAGGATTACCTGGTCCAATCAGGAGTATTCCCAACGGAGAGTCCATCCAAGTCAAGAAAAGTGTGTATAGAAATCATTTGCCCGTCGTGCCTTGAGTGCTCGAAGGCGTGTAATAACGGTATCCAAATCGAACGAATAAAACGAAAACATGTTCATTTAAAATAATAGGGAAATTAACATGAATATTTGCACTTAATTACCCGATATATTATGGAGATGGTTTCTGTAACATTTCATGGGAAATTTCAAGTTTTGTGTGTGCATGTGAGAGAAAATCAAAGGTAGCATATGAGAGTCGTGAACATAACTTTTAAATAAGAAAATCATATAGATAATATTAAAAGTTGATTAACATGATGTTACTATTCGTCATAGAGCATTACAAGGGTTTAACCATGAATATAGAGCATGGATTAGCAAGATTTAATTGAATATTAGGGTTTCTAAAAATACACAGGGAATCGAGACGTCGGTACCGGTCACGTTCAACTCGTGACAATCAGGTCTAACACGTTCAAGAGAATCGAAGCAAGCAATCGATGTGGAACCTAAAGGCAACGGGATAACCAGTCACGTTTAAGGCAATCGGTCTATAGTCAGGACTGTCAGGTCCGACGTGTTCAAGGGAATCGATGTAACCAATCGATTGCCGAACCGAAACGTGACATGCTGTCTGGTCGCGGCTAAGGCAATCGATAGGTGCTATTGATTGGTGACTACAGAAACGCCACGGGGGTTCTAGGTCAGAAAATAAGAATGCGACGTAGGGTACCGTTGCATTATCAACGTGACATGATACCCTATTGCGACCCGGTTAAGAACACGACCTATCGGGCCGTCGCGTTCTTAGGGGTTCTGCCCGAGCCCAAAAGGGAATTTAGAACTCCTTTGATTGCGGTCCATGCTTCCAAAGTTTTGACATAGGGGTATTTAAAAATAGAAAACTCAACGTATACTTGATGAAAAATCATGAAACTAGTTTTAAATGAAACTAGACTTATATGAGTATCAACAGTAAAGAGTAATTAAAATCTTATCATGGTATCAAAAGGCTATGAATAGGTTCTTTCACGATGAACCAAGAACATGACATAGTGATGAACAAATATTTAATTTGAAAATAGTAATTGACAGAAATTCGGGAAAATATATCAATAGGTTCCAGACATCATGGGGCATGCATAGAAAAGGTTTCATGGCACGAGATCAAGTATAATCTTGGATTTAAGATGAACATGAGGAGTCGGGTACATGTTCTTAACAGAACTTCAAACATGAAATTGACAAGATAGACACAATAGAAATTGGGGAAAACATAGGGCTTTTGATCCTAAGATCATGAACAATCTACAGACAAATTTAATTGAGTTTTGCTTGTGAGATGGCCTACCTTTGGACGAGTTAAACTTCTAGGGTTATGAACGTGAAGAACGCTTTGGAGATCTCTTTTCAAGCCTTCTCCTTCACGATTTCCTCCTCCTTTAACCTCATTCACACGTCCAAGACATCTCAGATGAACATTAGGGTCGGTCATGAGGGGTTTGAGGGTTTATTTAAGCGTCTTATGTAGTTGTTCCTCATTACAACTCTAATTCTCCTCCAACTCTGAATTTTTCATATTTATCTAGTCTTTTCTAGCATAAATCCTCTTATTTGGGTCAGATAGGGCTCCAATTTCGTGACTAGCAACTTAGCGTAGGGTTAGGACTCTATTTTAGATATATATATGTGAGTCATATTAGTGATTTACTTGACCCTTTTTAATTTATCAATAATTAGTTAAGACTTTTGACCTATTTATCTCTAATCCATCAAGTGGACTCTTGTTTTTGGCCTAATAGCTCATGTATGGATCAATTGATAACACTCATCACTTGTATTTGGCTTATTAGATTTTAATTTATGGAGATTGTCCCTATTTTAATTAGGAAATAATGGAGTTACAAATTTTATAGTATTTTCTTTTATTGTATCTTTTAAATTTCTTAATTTGGGCCAATAACTCTTATAGGAACCATTTATTAAAGTCCATCACTTATTTTTTGCTTAATGGATTTTAATTTATGGGGATTCCCTTTTAGAATTAATGAGTATTGTTAATTCAATAGTATTCTTCTTATTCCATTACTTTTAACTTCTATTTCTGATCCAATATATCATTTTATTCTATTTTTATTTATTTTATTTTTAAATTACTGAGATATTACAAATACCTATACAATTGGGTCCTAATCTGGTCCTAAGAGGAGACCCCAGATGTTCTAACTAAATGCCATGGAGGACAAAGATTAGTTGTTTAGCATGACACCATCCTGACTGCTAAATTGTTACTGAACTAACAATTCAACTATACTTGACTGCTTGCGACAGTTTATTATTCATCCTCCTAAATGAGTTGGCTTAATCCTGATTATTTGTTATATTGTTCCAGTATAACTATTCTAGCTCTCTTATTGAACTCTGAAACACTTGTTCCTGTCAATTACATTTCCGTTGAGCATGTTATCTATTAAAATACCTATTTTAGTTATTTATATTCCTAGTTAAACCTGTTAACTTTTTTTTTAATCCAAAGGGTAATATTTACCCATTTATTGGTATAATAGATTTGAAGTCATACAAAAGTCTAAAAGACCAATAGGCGGGTGGCATCAGCCTATAGGGAAAACTAAATAAACGAATTAAAATTCCATGGATGACTCGTCCCAAGAGTAGGTATGATAAATCACAGCATGAGGATGTAGACCCGGTCGTCGTTCACATCATTTCGCATCGTCTTCATCACTGTCTTGGTCGGACACATCTGGGAATAATTTAGCTCTAGGCATGAATATGTTTTCAGCTTTAGTACGCTCTTTAACAGACATAACATCAAATTGCCTTGCTGCAATATTTTCCTACATCAGATGAAATGTGGGGGTGACATTTGGTGGTGGTGGATTCATCGGGTTGGGAGAACGAGTACGCTGAATCGGTAAACAAATTCTGACACCTACTTTCCGACTAGGTCGTGTGGTATATTTTTGATGGCCAGATGAGGAACTAGAAGAGTCCAGAACAGTCGAATTATTATGAGCTCCCTGTAACATAGTAGGTGACCGCTGCAGAGCTTCTTTGTAAGAATAAATTTCAAGCCCCTCCTTTCTTTGTAACACTTGTGGAGTTGTGATAGCATGGTCTTTTACAGCAGTAAGCTCACCATGGGAGGGTGGCGAAGAATCCGCAGAAGATATTCTGGTGACAACAGTAGTGTCTCCTCCATGATCGTGTAAATCACTGTGTTGAGAAGTCTGAGGGATCCCCGCATCACAACAATGATAAACCGTGTTTTCTGGAGGAGAAATCCTAGGAACACCAATATGGGGATTGTTCACAGGAATCTCAGAAAGAAGTGGTTGCAGCACAATAGCTGGCACCGCGACCAACTCATCCTTGGATGGGGATTCCTCATGTGGGATTTTCAGAGGAGAGATTCGTGGCTGTGGAAGATTTGGTTCAACCGTGTGATCTGGCAGCGAATTTTCCGGCACTACCTTAGGAAATAGAGCCCCCATAGCCATCTCTGTCGTGGACAAGGAATCCTCAGCCGAACCAGGCCGGTGGACAGTTGTCGGCAGTGCTCCTGTAGCAGCTTCTCCGCCGTCGACGATGGCAGCAACCGGGGCATCTGCAGAAGCAACATCTCGCCGGACAGGACGCCATTGAAGGATGGACTTAGGGGCATCTTGGCCTTCGTCCGCACGAGTTGAAGTAGGTGAACTCGGAGGAGGACCATTGAGAACCACTGCTGGAGGATCAATTAGCAAGGCACCAATTGTAGACACGTTTATTTTCCGCTCCCGCTTTCTGCCCTCCTTTTAGGGAGAGGCCGCGAGAGAGACAAAAAACAACGAACCACACCGCTCCGCTCCCTTTTTAGGGGGAGGACGGAGAATCGACGATAAAAAGAAAAGCGGGCCCAAACGATCAAAACAAATAACAAGATAATAAAGACCGTGATCGCCAGACGCACGTGGGGCGCCGAATGGAAAAACGACGCAATGTGGGCGCCGAATGTAACGGGTGAAGAAAGGGTGTGTACTTTTCACCCGTAGATACGCGGGATGTGTGGGTGTGGGTTCTTTCCTCCCCCTTCCACCGGCCGGCCGGCGAAGAAGATTCAGCTAGGGGTACCTTTCACCCGTAGATACGTGGGATGTGTGGGCATGGGTTCTTTCCTCCTCCTTCCACCGGCCGGCCGGCGAAGAAGATTCAGCTCGGGGTACCTGTCACAAGAAGACAACAAAAGGAGACAACGAGATTAGCCCGGAATGTGCAGTAAATGAATCTAGACAAATAAAATAACATAAATGAAAAAGGGAAAGAACACACCTTTTGGGTGGTCTTTTAAACCCCTAACTAAAAGGTATGATGTGTGTGCATGCATGCAAATGTGAAAAGTAAAAAGGGGCCAATGTAG
>CM024761.1:11588751-11654277 GCA_014218235.1 Colocasia esculenta
ATAATATTTACATTCAATCAGTTTATTTTAACTCATTTACAAGGGAGTAATCTCAACCTAATTATAATAGTTTACACTCAGTGCCAGTGGAAAGAAGACCAGCAAGATTAACTAAAATATTATCTAAGTACTTAGTGCAAGATGGCTTCTAGTCCAATATGGCTTTTCAACACTCAACCCATTCCAACTGACCCCAAGCTTGGAGATTGCCGGATCTAAATGAGCACAAAATGTCTAGTATGATTTACTCTCTTAAACAACCAAATTAGAATATTATAGGAATAATTTAATCATAATCAAGAGAGAGAGAGAGAGAGGGAGAAGTCATTTCAATCAAGAATAATTTTTTTAAGACTAAAAAGTCAAGTGAATAAGAATAGAAGTGTATAACAAACATTTACAAATATGATCATTTTTTGTAGACTAACCAATGTCAAGCATTTCAAATCAGGAACATGTTAATTTGGCCATTGAACTAGCATTTCAAGAGTTAATTTCATGTACAAGTAGTCAGACTAAAAGAATTGTCATTCGAGTAATCAAACCTAGTTATAATTGTGTCATGCCTCAACACCTGATCTTTAACTATCCAACTGGCTAATAAGAGTTTTTAGGTGCTCTTCACAAGACCAAATCAGGGTCCCTATGTATGGCCCTGGATATTTATGTCTAAAAAGACTCTATATCTTGATTCGCCTAGTCTCGTTAGAGATATCACACACACGTATTCAGTAAAAATATAAAAGGCAACTACAATGGTATAAAGATACATGACAAATACATGATCTTATACACAATTACTATTATCCCAATCCATTAATTCATGTCCAAAGGAGAATTACAACAGTCTGAGGAACACCCTGAGGTGTACAATAGAAGTCAAAAGCTCACACTACTGTTGGTGGTACAGGTCCGCCTCCGAGAAATATGTCTCCTACTAAACACCTAAGAATGGGGTGTAGGGGTGTATGTCTCGCAAAGTCTCTAGCTCAGTAGAAAAGCTCCCAAAGGAATGCACATAAATCACGTGTGATAGAAGAATAGTAGGAGCAACAAACAATCTCACATGTTGGTTCACATGCAACCACTTAAAAACCATTTACAAATAATAGAAATGAAAGCATGTTGTCAATTAACACAAGTGAACCCAACACTAACAACAACTAAGCAGCTACGCAACTAAAAGAAATACACTATTACTTTAAGAATCTCTAAGATAGGACTTGTACTGCAAACAAACACCGGAAGGGAGGGGGTAGAGAGAGAAAATTATGAATAAGAAATATAATCAAAAAGTACTCTTTCAATTTTCCACGACACACATCGCGAAGAAAACCAGATACTTGAGTTGGAGAGAATGACGCTACCACTCGAGTCACGATTATTAGTTCATCATGCCAGCATTTGACCCAGACAAACCAACACGAGAAATATCTCTTAGTCTTACAGCCACAGGCGAAAAGGTCCAACTAAGGCTCCATCTCTACAAGTACAAATGAATTGTGGAGACCAACCAACACCACCTGCAGACCCACGCCTGACATGGCTCTAGGGATTCCAGAGTCCCTAGAGTGAGGCAGTGGAACATGGGGACTAGCTGGAACCCAGTATATCTACTGGTGTCTGTCTTCCAACCATAAGAGCACTACAATGGATTGAACTGGAAACCAATCACATCACAAGTCGCTGCCCCGTTGTGTCTTTCCCTCAGCCGGATGTGCAACTCGACACATGAGTGAGAGTGTTCAAGAAGACGACACAGACATCTACGATATATACAATACTGAGACAAACCCTGAGTACTAACGCGTTTGGCTCACACAGAACCCGGAGTACCTGACTAGCTAGAGAGACATTCTGAATAACTGCCACACCTCCAGACTTGGTAAACCACTTTTACATCATGAAATCTTTATACTAAATGTCATTAATCACTATTTTCACTACCACAATACAACAAAATCATCAGGTACACAAGCTGAGATATAATTAACCTGAAGGTCATCCTCCAAAATCAACAAGAAACTTGGTCTGCCAACTCGGACGACTTATTGAAACGTCGAATCGAAATAACGTGATCACAAACAGATCGCCGAGCCTACAGGTCTTGTACAAAGCACCCCGAAAGTGGCCACATAGTCCCAAACCATCAACTAAAACCATTCTAAACCATAGAATGCGCATAAAACAGACCATTGGATCATTTAAACCTCATTTTGCTCATTAACTTCTCACATGAACTCGTCATTCATGAAACACCTATTGGCAAGTAGTCATTCTCGATAAAACACACTTAACTAAATACTCGAATACATTAATCTAATGAGACAACGCTAGAAACTAGGATCCCTTGGATCCACACTACAAATTGGAGGTCTAATCGCCTCAGGAACCAAAACACAACAGAGGGAACTGTCATGTTAAGAACGTGAGGCCTTGATACACCACGTTTTGGATGAGTATGCATCGGGGGCAAAGGCCGCGACTTGAACATGTCCACCTGACCCGTCGCATTCTTAGATAGAACTCCCAACTCTCGATTTCACTGAAAAAAACTTAAGGAAATTCCATTTTCACATTCTACAAGATACTGTAATTAACTATAATCATGAGGAATCATTCACATACTACCAAACATTCATTAACAGTCATCAAACCACACAATCACTGCAACAAAGTAAGAAAGTTCTCCTACCAACGTGAAGAACACAAAGAATGATTCTCGATCAGCATTTCCATGCTTCGGTCACCCTCCTTGAGTGAAAATCGTGCGAAACCAACAGCTCCCAAGCTGGAATAGTCAAATGCCTCCCCTAGGAACCTCTCCATGGCCGAGCAGGGTCGTTTGCCCTGTTTGGTTGACGAACATAGCTTAAAACATCATATATTAAGAATGCATCAGGGCCTATCATTGCATTAATAATTCAACTTATCAGGCCATCATGTTCATGAAGGCAATGCCATGCGACAACCCAGCGCTAGACACATGTCGCAGAAATAGCTAAAGAACTAAAACAAGCGATTCTGAGATCGCGACATAGGCGGAGACCGCATTTAGAACTCGTCGCCCTCCCCCGTCGCGTTCTCAAACAAAGAATTTGATTGCTATTTGGGCAAAAATCTCCGGCCCACAACACTCACACAATGCACTAAAGCCCAAACCATAGCTTGATGGCCACGCATTGGCCCAAAAATCATAGAAAATCCATTAAACTAGAATACGACCGCGATGCTACACCCTGGCATAAGGTATAAGTCCAAGAGAGGTCCAAGATCCCAACATATACTTTGTTGATAATTCATATGTATTAAATGGCCAGGAATTCAAAGAAATTGTTCAAAAACTTACAATAAATAGTTTCTAAAAAATATAGTACAAAGATTACAAGAATACCTCGACCAAGTGTCTATAGAAAAGAATAAAATTATTCAAGAATAATTAGTGAAAAAGATAAGAATTAAAAGTTTAATTGCTAAAGATTATCGATTTTGTGACTTAGAATCGATTTCTTTTTAAAACAGATGAAAGAATCAATTTTCTTTGAGTGAGAGAGTTTATTTTTTATAAGTCTAAGAGTCAATTCAAAGCGAGAGAGTCAATTTTATAATGAGAGAGTCGATTTTAAGTGCTTAGGGAGTTGATTCTTCTAAAAAAAGCAAAGAACCAGTTCTTATTTAAAGTGAAATAGTAGATTTTTATTTAAAGCAATAGTCAATTATTATCTTTAGCGAGTCTGTTTTTATAACTTAAATAAAGAGTCTTTTTTTTTAAGATTCAGAGAATTGATTCTTTAAATAACTTAAATGAAGATTCGATTCTGTTAACAAGTCAGAGAATCAATTTTTATTTAAAGTGAAAGAGTCGATTCTTATTTAAAGTAAGAGTCAATTCTTATCCTTAGAGAGTTGATTTTTATAACCTAAATAAGGAGTCGGTTTATTTTTAGGTTCAGAGGATCGATTATTTAAATAACTCAAGTGAGGATTTGATCTTGTTAACAAATCAAGGAGTCAATTTTCATATAGATCAGTGAGTCGATTTTTATGAGTCTAAGACTTGATTTCTTGAGTCACTCGATCCTTATACTAAGACTTCATTCTTGAGGTTTCTAAGACTCAATTCTCAAGATGTTTTAAAACTTGATTCTGAGTTATAATATGAAACTCAATTCTTATTAACTGATCATAAGAGTTGATTCGGGTTTATCATAAGACTCAATTATAATGAGTCTTAATTAAGACTTGATTCTTATATTGTGCATGAGACTCGATTCCTAGCTAATAATGAGACTCAGTTTTCATAATATAATGGGGCTTGACTTATAAATAAGACTCAATTTTGACCTTCCAATCATGGGACTTGGCTCTCATTATTAATGAAAAATCTTCATTCTAACTAACAATGCAACTTGATGCTTATCTAATAGTAAAACTCAATCCTAAATGTAACTAGACTATCATACACGAAGAACTATGTTTCTAAAACCATCCAACTATACAAATATATCCTAATTTGTTTTAAGTGTATTTTATTGAATAAAGATTTCATAGGTGGAATTCAAGAAAGAGAATCAAGTATAATATACAGTGGTAGAGTTCAAGTGAAATCTAGGTAAAGCTCAAAAAGTACATAGACATAGCCTGAAAATAATAGGGTGTTTGGTTGCAGTTTTTTTTATCAATTTTTTCTCTTAAATTTAAAAAAGAAGGAGAAAGGACAAATAGACGTGTTTGGTAAGTAATTTTTTATTTTAGGGAAGAACTTTTATCTTGTGTAAATCTCTTCCAAATAAAAACAAGTGTGAATCAGTTTTTTTTTTTAAAAACACAACACGGTTCACTCCTCTTCTATCAACTGTGCCCCCCCTCCCTGCCAGAACCCTCCCCTGCCCTGCGCCCCCTCCCCTCCTTACGCAGCAAGCTCCCCCCCCCCCCCCCCCCAACCCACCACTTCCTGCCCCTCCCCCCTGCTTGCCCCCCTCCCCTGTGCAGCAACCCCCTCCCCTTTGCTTCCCCCACTACCCTGCGCAGCAGCCCCCCCCCCTCCCGGTGCAGCAGCCCCCCCAACCCCCCCAGGCCCCAGTCCCCCACCGGCCACTCGCCGCCCCCCCCTTCCGCCCAGCGCAGCACCCCCCTCTCTCAGCGCAGCACCGCCCCCCCCTTCCGCCCAGCGCAGCACCCCCCTCTCTCAGCGCAGCACCGCCCCCCCCCCCCCTCTCGCCCAGCGCAGCACCGCCGCCACCCCCCCTTCCCGCCCGGCACAGCACCCCCCCCTCCCCCCCAGCCCCACTCGCCGCCCTACCAAACATAGTAAACTAAAATTTAAAATTTTAATATTTTTACCAAACACATAACCTCAAATTTTTATGATTTTAAACTTAAAATTAATAGTTAACACAACATAATTTTTTAGATTAAAATAACATAAAAAAAGCTTTTCCAAACACCCCATAAGCATAAATGGTATTGGAGTTCGAGAAGAATTCTGAGCTGACGTTGAAGTTCAAGAAAAACTCTGGAAAATTCTAAACTTTAACTTGATTGAGAACATATGATCATGGCCTCGTGTTTAGATTATCAATGAGAACAATAATCAAAAGTTATGTTTATCAATAAGATAATTAATTTTTCATGAAAATTACAAGTGGTAAAAAACAAGATAGTATCTTTACTTGTCTTGTTTTAGAGGTATCTACCTTGACACAAAATGCTCGAGAACAAAACCCAAAAAACATCTCCTTCTAAACTCGATATAGATCTCTAATAAGACCCTCCTCCCTCCTCCTCACTCTGCTTGTATGCAACCTTATCCGGAAGAGGTAAGATATGTGATAATTATATAGACTCTTTTATAGACTAGCTAAATCGACTCAATAAGATTACTTAGCATTAATCGCAATCGGTTGATTCATCACTAGATGATTTATTTTATTACTTGCACTATTCCTAATTATAATAGGTGGCACTACCAATTTTACCATGGGTTAAATTTAGACTGACCATAACCAAGGATTGCTTATCTAGGTTGGTTATAAGAATCGATTTTAATGGTGTTTAAGCAATCAAGATGATGATTCCCATGTAGCCATGCAAAGTCTAGACCCATGCACACAAATCAAGGTTAATCATTAATTATTAATTTCATATTACCTTTTTCATGTTCATCTTGGGTTAGGGGTTTTTATTACCCAAGAATCGACTCTTGTAGGTTTTTTAAAGATCTGAGTCGATTGTCAACTTAATATTATTTTATTAGTGTTTCATTATTACCTTCACATTTTTATCATTGTGTTTCTATCCTTTTGTATTTGGTTAAATCTCCAGAGGTGTTACACATTCTTTTATCACTCATCCTTCGATTATTTTTAATGCCTTTTTGATAAGTGAATAAATTTATTTAGCACCATTTGTTTCTCAAATAAAAAGGAAATTTAGTTAAAAAATCTGATAATGGCAATCTCAGTATAATTGGTTTAAGGGTTTTATAACTTGCGGCTACTTTGTTTTACAAATAAGGGAGTCCCTTATCAACACTGTTGTGATCCCTCAAACTTTTGATGATAACAAAGTGTAACAACCAAAGTTTCTTGGGTCCAGTTTTGACTGCCGCTACATTGGTTTTGGGATCGTGATGAATCAAGAAGTCACGTTCTGAACGTGACAAGATCCGTGTTGCCTTCTAGTTGAGAAGGCGACAGTCCATGTGTCACGTTCTCATTTGTTTGTGGCTTGTGTGCCACCTGTCAGACAGCATGTATGGGGAGGCAAAGTGCTAGGTGTCTCATTTTCCAGGGATCGCATACAGGGTGACACATGTTCTGATGGCTGACGACCTGTTAGAAAGTCTTGTCGGGCTTTTGAGAAGGCGACAAGGTGGATGTCGCGTTCTATGGAGAATGCGACACTCGGTCTGTCACTCTCAGATCTGAGGGTTAAGGCTGGCCGACGCCTCTTCTCTCCCCCTTTTCTCCTTTCTTCCTCCCCTTCGTAGTGGGAGAGGTCCATATCCCCTTCTCCAGTGTGTTGGGTGTGTTTCTAAGGGGAAATGCAGGTGCTTGGTGGCATTGGAGTGGCGTGGAGTAGGGCTGTAAATGGAGCGGATATAGATTTTTCGGTTCCGATCTAAATAGTTAATCGGATAATTCATATCCGCTCCGAATATAATTCGAATACGGAGTGGATAATTTAATCAGATAATTTTTAGATTCGAAGCAGATACGGATATTATCCGCTTCGAAAATATAAGCTTAATAAAAGATATTAAGTGATATAAAAATTGATGCCGGTCGTCGTCAACCGACGATTCAGACCGACGAGATCAACGATCGGCCACGCCAACGAACCGACAACCAGGTTGTCGACATCGTCATCGTGGGCAAGTCAATCACTGACTAGAACCGATTCAACCAAGCACTATATCGGACGCCCCTGGCTGGCGCCAGATCACACTTGCCCAAGAAAAGGATGAGTCCTGTAAATCACGATCCCCCAGTTGGCCCATATCCGCTTTGGGCAGGTTGCTGTCAAGGCGGGATTCTCGGAGCCCCAGCTGGCGAGGATTCCTTGAATGGCGCCCTTGCCTCACGGAGGCTCGTCCGCCACCATCCTTTTCTATCCAAAGGACCAAGCCCTTATAAAAGGCACGGATACCCTCAAGAAAAAGGTATGCTATTCATAGCACAAAAACTCTCTCTCTCTCTCTCTCTCTCTCTCTCTCTCTCTCTCTCTCTCTTTACGACCTTCACTGACTTGATCGTCGGAGTACCCGACCACCGAGGGGTCTCGGTGGTTCTTTGCATGTCGGATTCTCTCCGCCGATGACAGCACGACACGGCCAATCTCTCGGGGCCCACTCAGCTCGGCTCCGGACGACAATCCTTGCTGATTTTTCCAGCAACATTTGGCGTCGTCTGTGGGAACCGATACGAAAAGCTTCTCCCAATGGCACCCAAGGGAAAGGCTGCGGCTCGCCCGTTGGAGGAGGAAGTCACCCTCGTTAATATCGCAGAGGAAGTAGCGGGGGGAGCATCCGGTGCGGGGGAACAAGATTCGACAACCTTGTCGCGGCTCGACCGTGTCGAACAGACATTGGCAAACCTTCAATAGATCCTAATGAGGATGGAGCAAAACCAGCAGGCGCACCCTGCACAAGGCGAAGGCTCGGTTCGCCAGGTAGGAAAAATCCAAGGTGATCAGGATGATGCAGAGGCCCCCAACCGGCAGCGTGCGCCTCCTGCGATGTCGGCAAGTCAGGCCGGCGCGCCGCCGGTGATAGTTGGGACTCCCGCGCCAGCAGTAAACCAAGCCGACAACATCCTTCCCGTAACACCGGTGGCAGCCGTGGGGAATGCGGCGAGGGCCGACCTTGCCGACCACTTCACGGCAGAATCCGCCCCGATCACCGTCAGTGAGTCTCCATTCGACCCACGGTGGAAGGACGACCTGCGAGAGATGAACAAACAAATAGAAGCTTTGCAGCTCGGCACTCGCGCCCCGTCTGTGGCGACGCTCCTCACCTCCTCTCCGTTCACAGAAGAAATCACGTCGGCCCCGGTTCCACCGAAGTTCCAGCTACCAAAGTTCCGACGCTACAATGGGACGACCAATCCAGTCCACCACCTTGACCATTTTCAAGGACAGGTGGAAATGATGAATGTAACTGACGCTCTGAAATGCAGGGCTTTCATGTCCACTCTAGATGATGCAGCACTACAGTGGTTCAAGGCGCTCCCCGCACGATCGATCTCTTGCTTCTCCGACCTGGCCCAGAGATTCCTCGACCACTTCTACAACACGGTGCAGCATTCATTGTGCACCGACGACCTGTGGCTGGTATCCCAGAAAGAGAACAAGATGTTTCGAGACTACGCAAAATGCTTCCAAGTCGAGGCAATGAAAGTGGTGGACCTGGACTTAAGAACAGCAGTCAACATTCTCACAAGGGTGTGCACTGACGTGGCGTTTGTTGCATCAATCGCCAAAAAACCACCGGTAAGCCTCTCCGACCTCCTCTCTCGGATGCAGAAGTACGTCAGGCTGGAGTCAACCCTTGGAGCCGCTGGGAGACTTAAGCGCCCGCTGGAGAAGGGGAACACAAGCTCGGGGTCAAGCGAAAAGAGGCCGAGGAGGGAGGAGACGCACGGAGATAGGCGCCGAGACTCGGAGGGTCGGCGGACGTCTGACCGACGACCCGACGAATATCGTCGCGTCAGAGACCTCCCCCAGTTCGGGAGGCTACCATCAGAAATCCTCCCCGTCATTAAGAAGCTGCCAAAGTTCAGACGACCAGAACCCATCGCGAGGCCTCCATCAGGGCGAGGGGCCGACCTATACTGTGAGTACCATAAAGGTTTCGGTCACCTAACAGACCAGTGCAGGAGCCTGAAGATGAAGATAGCGGAGATGTTGTGCCGAGGAATAATCGGGAAGGACGTCGTCGACGGTAAACCGAAGGATCGCGAACCAGAAGGGGATCGCGAGCGTGAGGGGAAAGGTGCCGTCCTAGTCCTCGCCGGCGGACCGGCGGGTGGCGGCGACAGCAGCAGGAAGAGAAAAGCGTATGCGTCGGCAATCGTCCTCGGTGTGAGCCAGCCGACGCCAAGCACGGAGTTGATCACTTTTTCCGCCGAAGACGCAGTCGGGCTGAGCTTTCCCCACGACGATGCACTCGTCATCCACGCCGACATCGATGGATACACCGTGCACCGCATCCTCGTCGACAACGGAGCGGCGCCCGACGTCCTTTTTTATGACTGCTTCCTGAAGATGACGAACCTGAGCACGGAGCTCAAACCGGTCGCCACACCTCTGTTCGAGTTCAGCGGAACGCCGGTCACCGCCGAGGGGTCCATTAGGCTCAAAGTGACGCTAGATACCCGTCCTCGGCACGTAACGGTTGAGGTCGACTTCCTGATTGTGAAAGTGAAGTCGGCCTACAACGCAATTTTTGGACGCGGATTGCTCGGGAAGCTCGGGGGGTGCCGTCAACGTACCACCAGAAACTGAAGTTTCCAACTTCCTAGCGGGGTGGGGGAGGTTGTCGGGAGTCAGGCCGAGGCGCGCCTGTGTTATGTCAACTCAATTAAAGCAAAAGAACCAGCTGTTTCTGAGTACGTGCCAACTGTCGATGACACCCCGAAACACGAGCCAGCAGAACTAACTAAACAAATAAAAATCAAGAACGTACTTCTAATCATCGGGACCGAACTCAAAGAGTTGGAAAATGACGTCGCCACATTCCTCGGCCATAGTGGCGACGTATTCGCTTGGTCCGACGACAACCTTCCAGGAATAGACCCAAGCATTATTCAGCATCACTTAAACGTGAATCCCGAGGCCTGGCCCATCCGACAAAAGAAGAGACCCTTGTCGGCCGAACGACAAGAAGTGGTGGAAAACCAGTTGACAAAATATTTGCATGCAGGTACCGTTAGGAATTCATTTTACCCAAACTGGGTCGCCAACGTCGTCCTGGTGTGAAAGGCAAATGGCAAGTGGCGAATGTGTGTTGACTTCACCAACCTAAACAAAGCCTGTCCAAAGGACAGCTTCCCGTTGCCCCGGATCGACCAGCTAGTTGACTCAACTGCCGGACACGAGCTCTTAAGCTTCCTTGACGCCTATTCAGGCTATCACCAAATAAGGATGGCCCCAGAGGACGAGGACAAGACATCTTTCACCACTGAGAGAGGTTTGTATTGTTTTACTCGTATGCCATTCGGACTGAAAAATGCAGGAGCAACATACCAAAGACTGGTCAACAAAATGTTCGAGAAACATATTGGCAAGACCATGGAAATATACGTCGACGACATGTTGGTGAAAACCGACGAGCCGAGGACCACGTCAAGGACTTAGCCGAAGCTTTCGAAGTGTTGAAACTTTACGGGATGAAGCTGAACCCGGAGAAGTGCGTCTTTGGCGTCCGAGCAGGAAAATTCTTAGGGTATCTTGTCTCCCAACGAGGCATTGACGTCAACCCCGACAAAGTCCAGGCTATCCTCGACATGACGGCTCCGAGAACAGTTAAAGAGGTACAAAGACTTAATGGCATGGTAACAACTCTAAGCAGGTTTATGTCCAGGTCAGCAGAACGGTGCAGACCATTCTTCGAGGTGCTAAGGAAGGGCCGCTTCGAGTGGACCGAGGATTGCCAAAAAGCTTTCGACGAGCTAAAGGAACACCTGGCGAGCGTACCGACGCTGAGCAAGCCGAAGGAAGGGGAAGAGCTGCTACTGTATTTGTCCACGACAAATTACTCCATCAGCTCGGTGCTCGTCCGAGAGGAAGACCGAACCCACCTCCCGGTGTACTACACAAGCAAGGCATTACGAAGAGCCGAGCAACGCTACACCAACCTTGAGAAGGTCGGATACGCTCTCGTCATAGCCGTACGATGATTGCGTCCATACTTTCAATCACATAAGATCATCATCCTCACCGACACACCTATTCGACAAGTTTTCGAGCGACCCGAGTCCTCGGGGAGGTTGGCCAAGTGGCCGTGGAGCTCGGAGAATTCGACGTTGAGTTCAGGCCCCGGGTCACTATCAAAGCCCAAGCTCTCGCGGATTTCATTTCCGAAGGGACCGCCCGAGCAGCAACGAAGAAGAATCCGACGGAAGATGGGAAGTTTTCGTCGACGGAGCCTCAAACTCCCATGGCAGCGGAGCAGGAGTGGTCATGCGCTCGCCCGAGGACATCGAATTAAGGTACGCGTTTCGTTTCGGTTTTGAAGCATCTAACAACGTAGCGGAGTACGAAGCTGTGATGTCAGGGTTGAAGATGGCGAGGTCTCTGGGGGCCAAAAGGGTGCGCATCTACAGCGACTCCCAACTGGTCGTCAGTCAAGTCTCAGGAGAGTTTGAGGCGAAGGAAGCCAAACTGGCGTCTTACAAAATCGAGGTCCAAAGGCTTATGGCTAATTTCGAGTTCGCCGAGCTCATCAAAATATCGAGGACTGAGAACGATCAAGCAGACGCGCTATCCAAGGTCGCATCAACGTTAATCGATCTATCGCCCGCCATGTTGGTAGAAGAACTCCGCGAACCGTCTATCGCAACGACGGAATTAATGATCGTCGACGCCAGAACGACATGGATGACCCCATTGGTTGATTTTATCAAAAACGAAACACTCCCGGAAGATAAGGAAGAAGCCGAGAAGACGAGGCGATGAGCGCAAAAGTTCTTCATCATAGGCGACGAGCTATATCGAAAGGGATTCAGCTACCCAAGCCTCCGTTGCGTAGAGCCCGACCAAGCTGAGGTAATCGTTGACGAGATACATGGAGGTACGTGCGGGTGTCATGCAGGTCCTCGCTCTTTAGTGCGAAGAATAACTCGACAAGGTTATTGGTGGCCTACTATGCTCAAAGACGCCGAAAACTACGTGAAGATGCCGCCAGTGCCAACTCTTCAGTAAAATTGATCGGCGCCCCCCTTCGGAACTTACGAACATAACGTCGCCCTGGCCGTTTGCGCAATGGGGAATGGACATCCTCGGGCCTTTCCCACCGGCGTCTGGCCAGAGAAAGTTCGTCATCGTCGGTGTCGACTATTTCATCAAGTGGGTGGAAGCCGAGCCGCTGGAAAAAATAACCGACGCCAACGCCTGGAACTTTGTCTAGAAGAACATCGTTTGCAGGTTTGGCCTACCTCGGGCAATCATCACCGACAACGGGCATCAGTTCGACAACATCAAGTTTCGGCGGAATTACGACGCCCTCGGCATCGATCACAGGTTTTCCTCGGTCGCTCATCCCCAGTCGAACGGGATGGCCGAGGTCACCAACAGGACGATTTTAGATGGGTTGAAGAAAAGACTCCAAAGCCATAAGGGCGCTTGGGCCGACCAGCTCCTACATGTCCTCTGGGCCTACAGGAGCACACCGAGAGAAGCAACGCGAGAGTCATCTTTCGCACTAGCCTTCGAAATGGAGGCAGTGTCGCCCGTGGAGTTCCTCGTCCCATCATCAAGGATCGTCGGATTCGATGAACGAGTCAACGACCTCGCCTTGCGCGCGGAGTTAGATCTGATCGAGGAAAGACGAGAAAATGCGTCGTCAAAGATGGAGACCTACCAACGAAAGATCAAGAAGAGCTTTGACAAGAAGGTCAAACCGAGGCACTTCGTTGTTGGAAGCCTCGTCCTCAGGAAACTCTCGGTCTCGGATCCAAAGTCAGCTGTTGGCAAGTTGTCAGCCAATTGGGAGGGACCTTATCGCATCGTAGAGATCCTCGGCCATGGCACATACCGGTTAGCAGAGCTAAGCGGAGCGGTTGTACCAAGAACCTGGAACGCCGAGCATCTTCGAGGGTACTTCCCCTAAGTAACTTCGGCACTCTCTTACCCACAAGGTCGCTTAGGCACTCTCTTACCGACGAGGTCGCTTAGGCACTATCTCACCGACGAGGTCGCTTCGGCACTCTCTTACTCACGAGGTCGCTTAGGCACTCTCCTACCGACGAGGTCGCTTCGGCACTCTCTTACCGACGAGGTCGCTTAGGCACTCTCTTACCCACGAGGTCTCTTAGGCACTCTCTTACCCACGAGGTCGCTTAGGCACTCTCTTACCCACGAGGTCGCTTAGGCACTCTCTTACCGACGAGGTCGCTTAGGCACTCTCTCACCGACGAGGTCGCTTTGGCACTCTCCTACTAACGAGGTCGCTTAGGCACTCTCCTACCGACGAGGTCGCTTCGGCACTCTCTTACCGACGAGGTTGCTTAGGCACTCTCTTACCCACAAGGTCGCTTAGGCACTCTCTTACCGACGAGGTCACTTAGGTACTCTCCTACCGACGATCATTCCAACGTTCATAAACAATGAATGAGCAACAAGCGTCGGCTAAAGCAAAGATGTGTCCAAGAAAATATTTTCATTAAGAGGAATACAAGGTACATGGACGAGGTCAACTACGCCTCGTTCGCCACGACGTCAGTGGCCTGATCAAGAGAACGATCAATGGCCGTGTCCATGGCCTCGTCCACTGCCGCGGCGACCTCTTCGTCTCGGCCTCCGACAACCGTGGCGACCTCTTCGCCTTCGCCAGGAAGAGTCGCACCCGACAAATCAAGGTCGGGATACAACCCCTTCACCTTTGAAAGGCAGTCATTATATCCCTCCTTGAAGAGGTCGGCAATCTCATCATGGAGTTTGTCAGAATCGCGATATTCTTCTATCGCCTTGTCCCTTTCCTCAGCAACGAGGCGCGAGAAGCTCTTCTTCGTTTCCTCATGGGCAGCTATCTCGTCGTATTGAGCCCTCTTCACGGCCTCGAGCGCTTTTTGCGCCCCCCCTCTCGGACGCAAGGGCCTCCTGGAGGTCGCTTTCCCTCTTCTTCGCCTCCTCCTCTAACCGGAGACAGCGGGCCTTCTCGGAGGCCACGAGCTCCTCAGCCTCTGCGACGCGCTTGTCGCAAGCCAATCTCTTCACCTCTGCCCGATGCACGAACACGTCAAATGCGGCCAACTGGCTCAGCATACCATGGTAATATTCGTGTATGAGCCGACGTGCAGGATGGCCAAGCGTTTCGGCCTTAACTTCGGGTGGCAGAGCTTGTCGCCCCCACTCAACCGGGTCCAGAGAAAAGCGAGCCTGGGTCGGTGCCGAGACAGCAGGTGCCGTGGATGACGACGGCGGAACGGGACGCTTCGCCGGCCTATCCTCAGCCGACGGGACAGCTGCCGAGCTCTGACCAGGCGCCAAGGCCGACGGTGGCACAATTTCGGCCTCACGCTGACGCTTCTCAGGACGAGAAGCCACCTTCTTCTCCCTTGAGTGAACCCAGCTCTTGGCCTTCTCGGCAAGCGACGACCCTCTGCGCGTCGGGGGTGCAGAGTCGTTCTTATCTGCCATAGCTGCAAACACATAGGTCCGTTAGATGGGAAAATCATGGATAGATCAAGGATACAACTACGGGGTTGGCAACCTTTTGTGCCCTCGTCGATCAGCCGAAATAATTCCTCGGAGATATCGATCAGGTTGGGGGGCTCCACCTCCTTCAGACATTTGAGGTCGACGAGCTCGGATGCAGTAAGCCTCGGCGACCCAAAAGCTTTGCACCGGACGTCGATGGCCGACCACTTGGTCGGGAACGGCCAACCCGAGGGACTATAGACAAAAACGAAATTCCACTTCCAGCCATGGAGCGAGGAAGGCAGTCTGCCGAGGATGTGACAACCATTTCTCGCCGCGAAATAGAACCAGTCCCCAAACGGTTTAATGGAAAAAAGGTAGAGGAAAAGGCGCAAGGTCGGAGGGACCCCCGCCGAATAACACATGGACAGGAAGCCTGATGACCAAACTGTCCCCATAATAAATAATTCATTTATTTATATATTAATTTTGATGATTAACAAAATAGTACTAATGGATTACTTGAGCCTTGAGAACAGGAAATAAAAGAAAAATGAAAGTTCAAGACAATCAGGTAAGTCTCATCTCACATTCTGTCCAAGTCTTTGTATCGACTTCTTTGATAATCAGAACGATTTCCTCTCTGACCGGAAAATTCAAAACAAATCGATATCGTAACGATTCTTTAAGACATCGCAACGATTTCTTTAGAACCCGTAACGACTCTCTAGCCGTAACGATTTCTTTAGACCTCGTAACGATTTCTTTAGAACTCGCAACGACTCTCTAGCCGTAACGATTTCTTTAGACCTCGTAACGATTTCTTTAGAACTCGCAACGACTCTCTTCTCATAACGATTTCTTTAGAGTTCATAACGACTTCTTTACAGTTCGTAACGACTTGATTGCCATAACGATTCCTTTGGTTCTCGTAACGATTTCTTTGATTCTCATAACGATTTGCTTTGTGCAACAATTTGTTAAGACTTCTCATAACGATTTCCTTGAAACTCGTAACGACTTGATAGTCATAACGATTTCTTTATAGTTCATAACGACTTGATAAGTGTTCATAACGACTTGCTATAACTCATAACGATTTCATCATTATAACTTGATAATGCTCTGTCATAACTATTTGTCTGTTATCGCATAACGACTCCATAAGTCATGAAGGCATTGGGATTGTTTATACCGAATTTCATGCTGTATCAGTATAATGCTTTTTAATAGCGTTGAAAAGTCAAAGTCATATCTGTCTGTTGACTGCTACGCATTAAATACTCTCTGATCGTATCTCCCATGCATGCAGACAATATCTTCTAATTTTATGCTACTCTGTCTACGTACTTTTTAAGACAGAAAGAAGCTTTGCTATATATTGCAATATCTATTCCATCTGCAACTAACAATCTACGACAGTCCTAGCTGTCCACTATTTATTGTTGATATGCTCGCAGATATCTGACAAGACTCATCTGTACAACGTTGGACATACAAGATACAAGACATCAAGTTATCTCTTTGGCGTGTACTAAAGGGTAAAAGACTGAAGATAAGAAGCTTCGTTGCAAACCAGTCTAACGTACACCAGGATAAGAGACAACGGACACTTCAACGTTCAAATTTGAATCTGAAGCTTATATAAAAGACTCAAGTCGGAAAAGAAAACAGAATCGATCCAGAACGCTTGAAATTCAAAAGAAAAGAATTCCTTCTCTTTGAGTTTTTCAGAAGATTGAAAGAAGAGCGAAGCTTCCACTCCAACCTGTTCTTAGCTCTTAGCTCTCAGTGATCAAGAGTAGATTTTTCTTGTGAGAGCTTGTGTAGCCCTTGGAGAGAAAACCTTGCTAAATCTCTCTCTCTCTCGGGCCTTTGATAGCTTCAGCTTGTAGCTGGTCAAGCTAGAGTCTGAAGCCTGTTCCTACACCTTCATTTCTTTAGTTGTGTTCCCTTCTGGACGAAGGAAGACCTGGTGGTATCCAGGGTGGTTGTTTTTCCCTTCAGGTTGAAGGAAGACCAGTTGAGGCTGGGTGTAAGGATCCTTGAGGGGGATTGTTCCCTTGGTAGTGAAATCCTGAGGCATTGCTCAGGGATTGGACGTAGGTCTCCTGTGGAGAGGAGTTCCGAACCAGGATAAAAATCCTTGTGTCTTGTGGATGTGTTTTGTGTGATTGTTGTCTTATTTGCTCTAACTCTAACCTCGTTATTAAGTTGTGTCATCTTTTCAGTAAACAGGTTTTAATCAAAGATCAAATTTTCAATAACCCATTCACCCCCCCCTCTGGGCTAGCTAGCTGGGCAACAAAGCCGACGATTACGCGCCAGGCGTTCGGTGCCAATTGAGAAGGAGCCACCCCAAGCTCCAGAAGAAGAAAAATAACAAAGGGGTGGAAAGGGAAACAAAGGCCTGCCCGAACCGCCTCGGAGTAAACCGAGAACCCCCCGTTCATAACATAGTGAGCCCTAAAGTCTCTATCAGCAAACACGACAGCGTCGGTCGGAAGAACAAACCTAGGATGCTTCCGCAACCACTTAAAGGTACCAGGAGAGGTCTCACAACGGGCTTCGACCACATTGTCGGCTCGATGATGAGCGCCGGAAGTATGGGCCGAAGGTTCTTTAGGAACGTAGGACCCATGGATTAGTTCAAGGACAAAGGAATCATCGACAGGTCCCCAGACCTGGGTTTCTACGGATACCGACCCTACCCCGAGGTTTTCAGAAACGGAGTCGGGAGTGTTAGCCGAAGCAGGGGGGTCCCTAGATTTCGTGGAGGTTGACGACGAGGAAGCCTCAGAAGAGGTGGAGGAAGAAGAATGACTCATCGCTTACCTCGGAAGGAAGCAAGCAAAGATCGTCGAGTGACCTCGGACAGGCGAGCACAATCGTCGGGTCGTCGGTGGACGTCGGGCCAGCAATTTGTAAGGATCGCGCACGAAGTAAGGGAACGTCTGTTTCGCACCAAACCTGGCTATTTATAAAGCCTTGACACCAAGGCGATCAAACGACCCAAAAATCCTGCGCAACCAGGAGAAGCCCGACAGCCAGAAGATGTTCACCCGGATCCACAGCGCGCGCCCCGAAACCGAACGACGTCATCATGGGCGCAGGATTCAGGGCAAAGTACCTGACAAACCGTCGCCAGCAGTACCATCATTATGACAAGACCACGGCTCTCATTATGGAAGGAGCAGAACGCCCCCGACTTAGGCACGCGGAATGCGAGGCGGCGGTGTACACCCGTACAAATTCCTGAGGGCAATAAATGGCTTCTCTCCGAGCCGAGAACTCGTCTCGAAGAGAACCCGGGGGGCTAGTGATGCCGGTCGTCGTCAACCGACGATTCAGACCGACGAGATCAACGATCGGCCACGCCAACGAACCGACAACCAGGTTTTCGGACATCATCATTGTGGGCAAGTCAATCACTGACTAGAACTGATTCAACCAAGCACTATATCCGGATGCCCCTGGCTGGCGCCAGATCACACTTGCCCAAGAAAAGGATGAGTCCCGTAAATCACGATCCCCCAGTTGGCCCGCATTCGCTTTGGGCAGGTTGCTGTCAAGGCAGGATTCTCGGAGCCCCAGTTGGCGAGGATTCCCTGAATGGCGCCCTTGCCTCACGGAGGCTCGTCCGCCACCATCCTTTTCTATCCAAAGGACCAAGCCCTTATAAAAGGCATAGATACCCTCAAGAAAAAGGTACGCTATTCATAGCACAAAAACTCTCTCTCTCTCTCTCTTTACGACCTTCACTGACTTGATCGTCGGAGTACCCGACCACCGAGGGGTCTCGGTGGTTCTTTGCAGGTCGGATTCTCTCCGCCGGTGACAGCGCGACGCGGCCAATCCTCGGGGCCCACTCAGCTCGGCTCCGGCCGACAATCCTTGCTGATTTTTCCAGCAACAAAAATCATTAAAAATTAAAAAATCTATAAAAATTAAAAAAAAACTTTAAATATAAAAAATATTCTCTAAACAAAAGATTAACATTAGATATATTATATATTTATAATTATATATGGATCATTAGATTTAAGATCTAATGGTCAAATATAGCTTCATTTCGAAGCGGATCTTAAATGGAGCGGATCACTTGTTTTCGTATCCACTCCGCTGGATATTTGTTAAACGGATGATATCCGGATAATCGGATACGAATTTGAATCGGATCTGGATATTATCCGAATCTGTTTACAGCCCTTGCGTGGAGCGAGGAGAAGGCAACCATGTTGATGTGGAGACCCCAACGAGTTGGCTTTTCATTTCAAGGTAGGGATCACCATGCTCTCCTTCTAGTTGGTGTAGATGGAGCTTGGTTGTGCTTGTTTTCTTCATGTATTGAGGTTTCTTGCTTGCTTGTGAGGTTTAGTGCATGGTTGGGACCCTCCTTAGCTATTTTTCATCTCCTATACGGTTGGTGGGCAAGCAAAGGTTATGCACGAGGTTTGTGGGGTTCTCCAAAACTATTTTAGTGTGTTTGCTTGTGAGGTTTGTTCATAGCTTGGAGAACCCTTGGGATGGCCCCCATCCCAGGTTCGGTCTTCAGTCTGATATCGCAACGCATTAGCTATTGCGATATCAGCTAAAGGCGATGACCCCTTGGTCGCGATGAGTTGGTCGTCATGTTCACCTTGCCCCTTCTGTTTCACAGTTTCCAAGTTCGACAAGGGTGGTTCGTGCTCGAGTGGGTTGAGGTGTGCTTTCCCCGCTCGATACATGACTAGTATTTCGAGGGCTAGTTTGGCTCTAGGTGGTTTCTTGGGTGCGAACCCGAAGGCAAGGTTCGCCTAGGGTTTGACCTTCAAATGAGGATTGTGAAGGGTCGATATGTCGCATTGTCATCTAAAAGAGAAACCCTGCTGGTCGCGTTCAGGTCGAAACTGGGGGGTCGTTATGTTCTCGTTTCTGAAGGCGATGCACCCGTGGTCGCGACCTAGTTGCAATGGGTCTATGCATTGCATTCTGTTTGCTCGTGCTACAGACCCTTCCTTTTGTGCTACTGAGTTTTCTGCTTTGGCGCGTATGTGTGTGTTGGCCGATGGCCTTCCAGGAGTTCCAGATGGTGTGCCTATGCGCACGTTATGTCTGCTAGGTTTGTCGTGGGTTACAAGCCAGCTGTGTTGTGTACTTGTTGGTGTTTTCCCCGCTTGTTCTATGTTTGCCCAGTGCTCTGTACTTGAGGGCTTGTCCTGTGTGTGGGTTGTTGCCATTTTTTGGACCCCCATCCTAGTGAGCCTGTGGAGGGAGTACTCCAAGCTAGAGCATGCTCGAGTTGGTTCCTCTGAGTTAAGGGGAAAATGACAGTTGGACAATGACACTGACTTGTTTGTAGAGCTCTCTTGGCTAGGGAGAAACATTGAGCTAGTTTTGGTATTGTTCTTCCTGATGCGGTCTAGTCAGTCCAGTTTCTTATTGCCTCTCTTTGCGTTGGTTTCAGAGTAGGGTAAAGGGGTCAGGCGTGGTTGTGGCTGTTGTTCTGTGTTCTGGTGGTGGCTTACTGGCCTCACTCTTCTGGAGAGGTTAGAGATAGGAGATAGCTGGCGAGCGGGGAGCGGCCTGTACTGGGGCCTCCCAACAACCAGTGGCGGTGGCAAGGTTGCTATTTTTGTGACGACATTTCTCTCATGGTGTGCTCCATGTGTTGTTCTGTTGCCCTAGCTTGTACGGTGGTTGTAGTCGAGCCACGTCTCGCTTCCACAAGCATTGTAGGTTTGACGCTTAGTCATGGTTCCCTATACTTTCCATTGGGCCGTGCTCATGGGCTTGTGCTTCTAACCTCTGTACTTAGTTAGGCTTCCAACTTCGTTGTCATTCTGAGGGCTAGAGCTAGTATGATGGACTGCGTTGTTCAAACTCGTTAAACCAATAACGAGCTTGACCCGAGTTCGCCTTCCGCGATCGAGCCGTAGCTTCGCAAGGGGTAACACACTCACAAGTCCGTGGAAACACAAAGGAACATATTTATATATATAAGATTCACAAACCCACATATGTTCATACTGAATTTACATAGCTTCTTTCAACAAAAGTCAAATAAAGGTACAAAAGCCTGGGGCATACCCCGAGGTGAAACAAGAAAAGAAACTACACTGCTGGAGGTGCTGGCCCAATGCTGCCGCGATGCGGCTCCGAACTGGAAGACGGAAGTGAAACCTCCTCCTCTCCTTCACATGTTGGGAGTAGGGGTGAGCCTCTCAAGTCACTGGCTCAGTAGGGTAACTCCCCAAAAATCGAGCAAACCAACACAAGTTCGTAAACAAAAGGTTACGCTAGCAGTTTATATAATACAGGCTAACAAGCTATTAAAACTGTAAATACCACTTACCGTCTGCCGACAACGTAAAACCATATTAATAAATAAATGGCAAACCACAACCACGTGTACGTGCTAAAGTAGAGACCGTCACACTCGAGCCACGTAGACTGGTTTGCAACACCAACTACTGACTTGGACAAAACTACACAGGTCTACCTCTCAGCCTCGCAGCCACGGATGAAAGGTCCAGCTGCCGCTCCACAAGAACAAGACAAACAACAGTGGAGACCAACCAACACCACATCCTGTGGACCACACAGCCATAGACCCATGCCTGGCACCTCTAGGGACTCTGGCCTGAGCTCTCTAGAGTGAGGCACTGGAAAGGACTAGCTAGGGACCAGTGACGTCTACTGGTGTCTGTACCCCCAACTACGAGCGCGCTACAAGCGACAAACACAAAACTCACGAGTCGCTGTCCTACTGTCGTCTTTCCCTCAGCCAGACGTACAACTCAAACATAGGAGTGAGGGTGTCCAGGACTGACGACACAGACCTCAACGGTACAACACGAGTACCGGGACAAGCCCGAGCTAACAGCCTGGCTCACAAAGAATCCGGGGCACCCAACTGAGAAGGTAACCACGGCAGGCATCATACTACTCGCCACGCACACAAAACCACGTGCACACAGCACAAATCACGTGAAACCTCACAACAATCTTGTGTACAGCCTGTTCACAACACGTGAACAACACACACACCACGTGAACAACACGCCTGTTGGATCGAAATGGCACAATAGATGTCCTAGAGGGGGGGTGAATAAGACTTCTTGGCTTTACAAATTTTCTTCTGAAATTGCACAACACTAAATAAATTCGTTAGTACTTAGTGTGGTGTGTGTGATTCAAGTGTGAACTAGGCGGAAACAATCACACAAATATGCACAAGAATTTATCCGGTTCGGCTCTTCCAACATGGAAGTCCTACATCCAGTCCTCAAGCCAACCACTTGAGATTTCCACTATCTGCCAATGATTGGCCTTCTCTCACCCTTGAGAGGAAATACAATCCCACTTGCTCCCAAGCAAGTCTTCCCTAAATAGGGGTACAAAAGAATTACCTTCCACAAGGCCTTCCCTTCACAAGAGGGGTAAGCAGGAACACACCTCCTACTGAAATTACACAGAAGAAAGAAAGAAATGACTCTTGTGTGCTTGCTTCAAGAATGAGCAAAACACAATTCAGAAAGGTTAACATATTGGAATTGAAACTCAAATCCTTTCTGAATGAGCAGGGTGTGTGACGGTCCTCGCCGTTTAGACCCGTTAACCTAATAGCGAGCCTAACTCGAGTCCGCCTCCCGCGAACGGGCCGGAGCCTCGCAAGGGATATCAAACCACGAGTCTATAGTAATATAAAGGAACCAGCTCAAATATCATAAGATCTGCCCATTTCACAAATATTTACATGAAATATACATAGTTGTAGTATAACTGTAACCAAACTACAACAAAACCTGGGGCATACCCCGAGGTGAACAACAGAAAAGTGAAAATTACACTACTGGTCGTGCTGACCCTCCACTTGACGACGGGCGTGAAATCTCCTGATCTCCCTCACCTGGTAGGAGGTAGGGGTGAGCCTCTCGAGTCACTGGATCAGTAGGGAAACTCCCTAGAAACCGAGCAAACGAACACAAGTAGCAAAGCAAGAAATGCTATGCTAACAATTTATAATATTATCTAGCAGGATATAAAATTGTAAGTACCACTTACCATTTGCTGTTTAACAGGAATCAGCGTAAATAAATAAATAAACAGCAAAACCAAACAGGTGTATGTGCTACTGTAGAGAAACGCCACACTCGGGCCACATCAACTGGTTCGCGACACCAATTACTGACCCGGACAAACCACACAGGACTACCTTTCAGTCTCGCAGCCACGGACGAAAGGTCCAGCTGCCGCTCCACTAAACAAGTACAAAGAACTGTGGAGTCCAACTAAACCACCACAACCTGCAGGTCACACACCTCGCAGGCCCATGCCTGGCACCTTTAGGGACTCTGGCCTGAGCTCCCTAAAGTGAGGCACTGGAAAACAGGACTAGCTGGGGCCCAATATGTCTACTGGTGTCCGTCTCCCCCAACTACGAGCGCGCTACAAGCGACTACACAACAAACTCTCTCTAGTCGTTGTCCCACTGCCGTCTTTCCCTCAGTCGGACGTACTACTCAGCACAGGAGTGAGGGTGTCCAGAAAGACGACAAGACCTCATCGGTACCCAGTACCGGGACAAGCCCCGAGCACTCACGTGCCTAGCTCACACAAAACCTGGGACTCCCAACTGAAGAGGTATCCACGGAAGGCGTCAAACTACATGCCACGTACACAGAAACCACGTGCACAACGCACAAGCCACGTGAAACCTTCACACAAACCACGTGAACACCATATAAACCACACACCACACGCTCCCCGAGCATAGAGAGAGTGCTAATGCACCTCATACTATCATCACATATCACAAACCATGCTAAACGAATAATATACACTTACATGTATTCTCGGATAACAGCCTTCGGCTGCTATCGCGACAGGGTGCAGAGTCGCTTTCAGGACGCGACCACGATAGGTCGCCTTCTGAACGCGACGTATCGCGGTGTGCGACTTGGTCGCGACGCCAAGGGTTGTCGCCTTAGCAGGTGCGAACCCTGATCCGAAATCCATCATCCGGATCATCCCAAACTCATTAGAACCTATGGTTTTCATTCCATTTTCATGCTTTAATGTGTTCCTACGCATGCTATCTAAGGTTTAGAAGCAAGGAAACACATTATCCACATCACACGAATGATCCACGGATCAAACCATGAGAAATCTCCCTACCTTCGCGAAGAACGTGAAGAACGATGCCCCCACGACGTTTCCTCCGCTCCACGTAGCGTCCTCGCAGTGAAAACTCGTCAAACCGAGCTCTAACAAGTCAAATCGCCCGAAAATTCCACAGCAAAAACCCCCTGGCCGAGCAGAGCTTCCATGAGCTCTGTTCCGCCAGGGTTTCTTTAAAACTCAGTTCAGTTAAGAATGCGACGCTCTTCTAAGTCGCGACCTGAACACGACATACTCGGCCGTCGCCTTCAGCATGCTGACGCCAGCATGCTTGCCCAGCGCGCGACACACGGCGCACATGCAAACGTCAACTAAAACCAGCGGTGCCATGAACGCGACGCCATGAGCTGTCGCGTTCTAAACGCGACGCTCCTCATTGTCGTGTTCACAGTCTGTGAACCAGTGAGCACTTTGGGCCTAAACTTCCGGCCCACAAAGCCTCACAACCTGCAGAAAACACCTGCCACACACAACATTGGCCACACATTGGCCTCCACAACCACACAAAAATGATCCGAATGGTCGGAACGTTACATTACTATCACCTAAAAAGAATTTCATCCTCGAAATTTAAACAGAAGCCAATTATCAAATTTTCAATTTAATTCATATGGTACTATCACCTAAAAGAAATAAAAACTTACTCAAACAAATATGGATACGCTTTTCTCATTTCTTCCTCTAATTACCAAGTATCTTCACCACTTTGCATGTTTTCCCATCTGACCTTTACCAATTCAATTTCTTTGTTTCTGAGCTTTTGGGTTCTGTGGCCTGAAATTTACACTGGATATTCCGGCATTGACATGTCGGGGTTTAAATCATCTCTTTGATAACTGACAGCTTGGGTTGGATCCTTGATATATTTTCTTAACATTGAGACATGAAACACATCATGTGCATCAGTGAAATCTGCTGGTAAATCTAATTTATAAGCTGCTTCACCCATCCTTTCTTTTATTTGGAATGGTCCGACATATCTCGGGCTCAACTTGCCTTTCTTACTGAACCTTAATACACCTTTAGTAGGAGACACATTTAAAATACATATTCGCCGACTTCAAATTGTAATGGTCTGCGTCTAACATCTGCATAACTCTTCTGACGACTCTGGGCTGTTTTCAACTTTTCTTGGATGAATCTTACTGTTTCTGCACACTGACAAACCATTTCTGGACCTAAAACCTGCCTCTCTCCTACTTCATGCAAATTTAATGGTGATCTGCACGGTCTACCATACAAGGCTTCATAAGGTGCCATTTCAATACTTGAATGGTAGTTGTTGTTATATGCAAACTCAACCAGACCCAAATGACGCACTCAGATGCCTCCCCACATAAGATAACAAGCTCTCAACATATCTTCAATAGTCTGAATTGTTCTTTCTATCTGTCCATCTGTTTGTGGATGATATGCTGAACTGTACCTTAGCTCTGTGCCAATGACTCTTTGCAAACTCCTCCAAAAGCCTGAAGTAAATCGAGGGTCTCGATCTGAAACTATAGTGACTGGTATTCCATGCAAAGGTACAATTCTTTCTACATACAGCTTAGCTAATCTATCAACTGACCATGTCATGCTAACTGGTAATAATTTGCAGACCTTGGTCAATCTATCCACAAAAACCCATATTGCATTATGACCTGATGAACTGGGCAAACCAACTATGAAATCCATTGCTATGTCATCCCATTTCCATTGCAGAATGGGTAATGGCTGCAACAATCCTCCTGGCTTCTGATGCTCTGCTTTTATCTGCTGACATACTGCACATCTGGTTATAAACTCTGCAATTTCTCTCTTCATATTTGGCCACCAAAATGCTTCTTCATATTGATACATTTTAGTGCTACCTGGGTGGATGGTGTACCTTGATTTATGAGCTTCTTCTAAAACCTTCTGTCTAATTTCTGTATCTTCTGGACATACAATCGTTCTTTTAGTCTGACCACATTATCATGCCCCAAATTTACTTCATCCATTCTGAGAATATCTTCTAAATTGGTATCTGCTTTCTGTGCCTCTGCTATTGCCAGTAAAGAGAAGGCTCCACTGCACTAGTTGCTAAATTGCTCTACGCTGACTGCTTGGCACATGTAAGGATTTCTCTGCCACATCCTCATAAAGTTTCCATTCTCTGATCATAAGTTGATTCATAACCGCTTTTCTGCTCAGTGCATCTGCCACCACATTTGCTCTGCCTGGATGATATGCCAAATTAAAGTCATAATCTTTTAAATATTCCATCCATCGGCGCTGCCTTAGATTCAAATCTTTCTGAGAGAAAATATATTTTAAGCTTTTATGATCAGTAAAAATCTCAAATCTTTCACCATACAAATAATGCCGCCAGATCTTTAATGCAAAAACTACTGCTGCCAACTCTAAATCATGAGTAGGGTAGTTTTCCTCATGTTTCTTCAATTGCTTGGAGGCATAGGCAACCACTTTACTATGTTGCATTAAAACTGCACCCAAACCTCTCTTGGATGCATCTGTAAACAGAACAAATCCGCCACTACCCGACGAAATCTCTAAAACTGGTGCTGATGTCAACCTCTTCTTCAGCTCCGCAAAACTGCGCCTGCACTCTGGGGACCACACAAAAGGAACACCCTTTCTTGTCAACCTTGTCATCGGTGCTGCTATCTTGGAGAAATCTTGGATAAATCTTCTGTAATAACCTGCCAAACCCAGAAAACTCCTAATTTCAAACACAGTCCTCGGCTCTTCCCACTTCATTACTGCCTCAACTTTGGTTGGATCCACTGCAATACCCTCACCTGATATCACATGACCCAGAAACTGAATCTCCTTCAGCCAGAACTCACATTTACTAAATTTATCAAATAACTGATGATCTCTAATATCTGCAAAGTAATCCGCAAATGATCTGCATGCTCTTTTTCTGATGCTGAATAAACCAATATATCATCAATAAAAACCACTATAAACTGGTCCAAATACTGATGAAATATTTGTTCATCAAATTCATAAATGCTGCAGGTGCATTTGTCAATCCAAAAGGCATCACAACAAACTCATAATGTCCATATCTAGTCCGGAAAACTGTCTTCTCAATATCTTCTTCTTTGATCCGCAACTGATGATATCCTGATCTCAAATCTATCTTAGAAAATACTTTGGCTGACTGCAGTTGATCAAATCATCTTATACACATTCTTAAACTGCAATCTTTCTTCCTGACAAATAACACTGGCGCTCCCCATGGTGACTGACTAGGTCTAATAAAACATTTTTCTAATAACTCTTGCAACTGCTTTTTCAATTCTTTCAATTCTGCTGGGGCCATTCTATATGGTGCTTTAGAGATAGGTAAACTGCCTGGTTGCAATTCAACTGTGAAGTCTACCTCTCTGCGCGGAGCTAACCCTGGCAACTCATCTGGAAACACATCTGCAAATTCTCTAACCACTGGCACCGAATCTACAGATTTACTAGATTCAACTAGACTAACAGAAGCAAGGTACGCTACACATCCCGCATTAATTAACTTTCTAGCTCTAAGTGCAGAAATAATAAACTTGGGAGTGTAAAAAGGCATACCTTGAAATTCAAACACCTCACCACCGGGTCTGCAAAATCTGACTCTCTTCTTTCTACAATCAACCAATGCCCCGTAGGCCTCTAACCAATCCATCCCCAAAATCACATCATATTCTTTCAATGTTAAAGCATACAATCTTGCCGGCATTGATTCCCATGAATACTATCGGGACCTCTTCTAAAAAGCAGGAAGTCAACAAATACCCTCCTGAAGGAATTTCCACTACCAACTCACAAGACCTTTCTTCTAAAGGAAGTACCATGCTATCCAGAAAATCTTCGGAAATAAATGAATGGGAAGCACCCGGATCAATTAATACTCTAGCAGTAAAATCAAAGAAAGGTAAAATACCTTCAATAAGATTGGATGCTTCCGCCTGAGCTCTGGTAACAGCCATCACTCGACCTCGTCCTCCTCTTTGGTACGGTGCACCTCTGCCCTGCTCTGCTGATCGCTGAAAGGGCTGCTGCTGCTGCTGGGTCCCTCTACCATAAGTCTGCTCTCGAGGATATGGGCAATTCCTTGCTAAATGTCCTGGCTGCCCACAAGCATAACATCTAAAAGCTGGATATGTTGTAGGCTGCCCTGCCGTACTCTGCTGAGATTCCTCTGGAACCGGCGGTCTGTAGCCACGGTCCTGCTAAAAACCTCCCTGCTGAAAACCCTGTTGTCTGCCTCTACCACGGCCTCCTTGAAAGAATTTCTTGATCTGCTTGCCCCATTTTGCTATTCCAGATGATGAAGAAGCTCCAGAAGGTACTTTCCCCTTACTAATTCCTCCTGATGGTTGTGGATGCCGAAAACTACCTGAGCCTAAACCACCTGTCTGAGACTTCCCCTGCCTGGCCCGAACAGTCCTCTCAAGTATTGCTGCTCGCTGAGTTGCCTCTTCTACTGTTCTACACATTAGTGGGATCACCGCATCTTGTAATTCTGCCCTCAAACCTCGAATAAAGTATTCCACCATCATGGTATTATCAGTTACTACATATGGGGCGTACCTGCTTAGGGCTATAAATCTCATCTGATATTCAAGTACCGAGAGATTCCCTTGCTGGAGTGTCCTAAACTGCTCTCTTTTCATTTGCTGAATCTGTATTGGGAAGAAAGAGTCATTAAAAATTGACAAAAATTCCGACCATGTAATAGTGTTCTCTGTCCTGCCCGTAAAAACTGTCTGCATCTTTAATCGCCACCATTCCTGCGCAAACCCTCGTAGCTGGTATGCTGCAAGAATCACTCTATCTTCCTGGGGACACCTCATTATCGCAAATACCCTCTCGATCTCATGTATCCAATGCTCCGCTGTATCCGGGTTGGGACCTCCTGAGTATGTAGGGGGTTGCAATCTCAAAAATCGCTCCACAAGTACCATAGTCTCCTCTCCAGTAGCTGGTCTCACTGGAACTGCCGGTTGTACAGGTACTATAGGAGGTACCTCTACTCCAGGCGGGGTTGGAACTGGAGCTAATGGTACTGCCTCCTCTGGAAATGGTGGTACTGCTGCCGCTGGCTGTACTGGTGGTTGCTGATCCAGTCTTACCCGAATCTCTGTCAAACTCTCCCAGATTCTTTCTATCATCCTCTGCGTAGGATCCTCTCCTGACCCTTCTCCACCACCTCCCACATTTCTTCTTTCGGCCATTACTACTCCTGCACAAACATTATTCCAACAATACAATACACAAGAAATCAATACAAAACCAGGGTCACTACCAGCAGTGGGTTACAGTAATGACATAGCTATGTAATTTCCAATTACTTTATATTCTTACGGACCTTTCTCTGATACCAACTGTGACGGTCCTCGCCGTTTAGACCCGTTAACCTAATAGCGAGCCTAACTCGAGTCTACCTCCCGCGAACGGGCCAAAGCCTCGCATGGGATATCAAACCACGAGTCCATAGTAATATAAAGGAACTAGCTCAAATATTCATAAGATCTGCCCATCTCACAAATATTTACATGAAATATACATAGTTGTAGTACAACTGTAACCAAACTACAACAGAACCTGGGGCATACCCCGAGGTGAACGATAGAAAAGTGAAAATTACACTGCTGGTGGTGCTGACCCTCCACTTGACGACGGGCGCGAAATCTCCTGACCTCCCTCACCTGGTAGGAGGTAGGGGTGAGCCTCTCGAGTCACTGGCTCAGTAGGGAAACTCCCTAGAAACCGAGCAAACGAACACAAGTAGCAAAGTAAGAAATTCTACGCTAACAATTTATAATATTATCTAGCAGGATATAAAACTGTAAGTACCACTTACCATTTGTTGTTTAACAGGAATCCATGTAAATAAATAAATAAACAGCAAAACCAAACAGGTGTACGAGCTACTGTAGAGAAACGCCACACTCGGGCCACGTCAACTGGTTCGCGACACCAATTACTGACCCGACAAACCACACAGGACTACCTTTCAGTCTCGCAGCCACGGACGAAAGGTCCAGCTGCCGCTCCACTAAACAAGTACAAAGAACTGTGGAGTCCAACTAAACCACCACAACCTGCAGGTCACACACCTCGCAGGCCCATGCCTGGTACCTTTAGGTCATGTTTGGTATGGGTTATATGTAGGAGGGAATAGGTGTAAGTCATTCCAGAATAAGTTATGCTTATTCTTTAACCTTATATCGTTTGGTATATGCGAGGTTAAATCGATTTTTCATTGTGTTCTCCGTTTGGTGGAAACATGGATGGGAAGGGGGATATATCAATTTTTATGACCATATTACCCTTACTATCCTCATTGCCAAGGGCATCCACCATCCTAGTTTGGTAACGGTCAAGTGAATACTAAGAATAAGTATTAAACAAACATAAAAGGAAGTCTAGGATGGAGTAAACAACATAAAATATTATATTTGGGTACATGATGACATGTAAAGAAAACACTTTGTGGATTTAGCATCAAATCTTAGGCCAAATTAAAGTAACATAAAAATGAATTTTTTGTATATGGTACAAAAGAAATAAAAACTATGTACACTTGGGTTTTTATTTGAAACTATTTGGACGGATTAATCAAATATAGAAGAAATATTTGTGTTTATGGTGAAAAGTAAAATAATATTTTTTAGACTTAAGAAATTTATGATTCTCCTACGACGGATGAAACTAAATAAAAGTAGAATATTTGTACATATGATGAAAATTAAATCACAAAATTACATATTTGAAAAAAAATGTTAAACCCTTGGGTCAAATTAAGAAATGTAAAATACATCATTTACGTACATGGTGATAATTAAATTTACTTCTTTTGAAATAAAAAATATTTTGGGACTATTGAGGCTGATGAAACAAACAAAAAGCTAATTTCTGTATATATGGTGAAGAGTAAATAAAAATTTTCTAACTTCTTTGAAAATTTAGAAATCAACAAATATAATTCTTTGATATACAACATTAAGACTTACATTTCGCATTATACAAATTTAAACACTTTTGAAACGAAATTTATCTTTTCTAACACGCGTTCATATTTGTGTGTATATTATCCTTACATAACTATACTCATATGTATATACATTTTTCTTACACAGTTAGTTCAAACATGTTGACGTGGTGGCAATGGGTGAGCAACTAAAAAAAATTCACATTTTATGTACATATTTGATAAGTAGCCATCACAAATAATAATATAGACATTTACACAACAGTTAACATAATTTCTTTAACAAAAACATGCTTAATTGCACCAAGTAGAGCTAAGGCGAAGGTGTTGGGTGGAGGGTGATGCGACAGCGCCTCGGGAAGCCATTTCGGGGATGGAGAAATGGGGACAGGCCATTCCATGGGTCCCCATGGAATGGCCTGTCCCCAGAATTATACCGGGTTAGGGAGATAATCCCATTCCCCTTATCCCCTCTTATTCCAGTGAATAGTAAACGTAACAAACGAAAAATAGGGATATCACCCCGCTATTCCCGCCTTATCCCGATACCAAACATGACCTTAGGGACTCTGGCAAGCTCCCTAAAGTGAGGCACTGGAAAACAGGACTAGCTGGGGCGCAGTACATCTACTGGTGTCCGTCTCCCCCAACTACGAGCGCGCTACAAGCGACAACACAACAAACTCTCTCTAGTTGCTGTCCCACTGCCGTCTTTCCCTCAGCCGACGTACTACTCAGCACATGAGTGAGGGTGTCCAGGAAGACGACAAGCTCATCGGTACCCAGTACCGGGACAAGCCCCGAGCACTCACGTGCCTGGCTCACACAAAACCTGGGGCTCCCAACTGAAGAGGTATCCACAGAAGGCGTCAAACTACATGCCACGTACATAGAAACCATGTGCACAAGGCGCAAGCCACGTGAAACCTTCACGCAAACCACGTGAACACCATATAAACCACACACCACACGCTCCCCGAGCATAGAGAGAGTGCTAATGCACCTCATACTATCATCACATATCACAAACCATGCTAAACGAATAATTATACACTTACATGTATTCTCGGATAACAGCCTTCGGCTGCTATCGCGACAGGGTGCAGAGTTGCTTTCAGGACGCGACGGCATGATAGTTCGCCTTCTGAACGCGACGTATCGCGGTGTTGCGACTTGGTCGCTACGCCAAGGGTCGTCGCCTTAGCAGGTGCGAACCCTGATCCGAAATCCATCATCCGGATCATCCCAAACTCATTAGAACCTATGGTTTTCATTCCATTTTCATGCTTTAATGTGTTCCTACGCATGCTATCTTAGGTTTAGAATGCAGGAAACACATTATCCACATCACACGAATGATCCACGGATCAAACCACGGAAAATCTCCCTACCTTCGCGAAGAACACGAAGAACGATGCCCGCACGATGTTTCCTCCGCTCCACGTAGCGTCCTCGCGGTGAAAACTCGTCAAACTGAGCTCTAACATGTCAAATCGCCCGAAAATTCCACAGCAAAAACCCCCTGGCCAAGCAAAGCTTCCATGAGCTCTGTTCCGCCAGGGTTTCTTAAAAACTCAGTTCAGTTAAGAACGCGACGCTCTTCTAAGTCGCGACCTGAATGCGACGTACTCGGCCGTCGCCTTCAGCCTGCTGACGCCAGCATGCTTGCCCAGCACGCGACACGCGGCGCACATGCAAACGTCAACTAAAACCAGCGGTGCCATGAATGCGACGCCATGAGCTGTCGCGTTCTAAACGCGACGCTCCTCACTGTCGCGTTCACAGTCTGTAAACCAGTGAGCACTTTGGGCCTAAACTTCCGGCCTACAAAGCCTCACAACCTGCGGAAAACACCTGCCACACACAACATTGGCCACACACTGGCCTCCACAACTACACAAAAATGATTCGAACGGTCGGAACGTTACAGGGTGGACTTCAGAAAAAAGTATGCATTACAGATTGTCACCCGGACACAAGACTTCTGTGGAAACAAGGAGAGCTGATGAGAATCTTGCTGAAAGGGGAGCTCTCCAACTTGTGGCTTGGAAGAGGGCTTGTGAGATTTCTTGGCTTGAGAAAATTGTAAGTATTGAGCTCACTGGAGTTGTTGACTTGATACTTGTGTATGTTTATTTACTTCTTTCAAACTTCAGCTTCTTTTATAATCTTCAGAATGTAGTCATTTGAAAAATGGCTGTTGGAATTTGTCGTTTAAAGAGAGCTCTAGGATCCTTTGGATTTTGCAAGGTTTGTTGTCCATGGGTCCTTCTGCTTTGCTTCTTTCCAATGTCTTTAGATGAGGGTTACAACTTCACAGCTAGAAGGTAACTTCTCATTAAATGGACTGTGAAGGCAGCATGCTGAAAACGTGCTTCAATAAATGTCTGCAGCAAAGACAAGACAAAAGGAAGAGTATCTCTATACCTTTGAGGCAGGTGAGTCAGAGAGAAAAAAGAAAAGGGTATGGAAACCTCGTATAGGCATGCTTTTCAGATAGAAAGAAGGACAGACAGTTGAGCTAAGAAGGTAAGGTATGGGTCTGACAGTGGTAGGTGAGCCTCTGTCAGATGCCATGCGCCTGAAATGTAATAAATGCACTATCTCGTCTGTATCCACAAAATCCAGATCATTTTCATGAAGCAAACAACTCAGTTTGAATAAAGAGTTGTAGAAATAATGTAAACATTTTTGGATGAATAGTTTAAGTATAATATGTCTTATCTTGTCAGAAAATAATAATAATATAATGATATTTTGATAGATCAGAAAAATATTTGATCATTGAAGAGTTTATTAGAAATATTGTCAAAGATGATTAGGAAACAAGATTACTAATTGTTGAACTGGAAGGTCAGATAAACACTAAGTACAGAACTGACAGTGAAGGGATACAAAGGAATATGCAATTCGACTATGGACGTTGAAGAATGATTCGACTTTAATAGATATTATACAAGTCAGGAATGAAAAGAATGATTCGACTCTGATGAAAGATAAATCCGATTAGAATTCGAATATAGAAGAAGTTGAAAATAAAATAATTCGACTATTGTGGAAGTTAGAATATTTCTGAGGAAATGAAGGCAATTCGACTTTGGCAGTCGGATACTGAGGAATTAGAGTTCTGAAGCATTCGATTGTAGGAGTCGAAGTTGATAGTCGGATTATGTAGTTAACTTTATGAAGTATTCGACTGTATAAGTCAGAGTTGATAGTCGAATTACGAATATTGGTGTGGACTTAGAAAAAATCCTGAGTGGTTTTTAACTTCGATTCTGAAGGAGTCAGAGTTAGCAATCGAAGTCTCGAGTCGGATTCAGTATGACATAGGGAGAGTCTGTGGACTTAGAAAAATCATGAGATGGAGTTTGTCGCACTATTGTATATATATATTTTTTGTGATATGTAATTGATATATTTACTCTGTAGAAAGTTTATTTAAAAGTTTTGTCATAGAAAAAACATGATATATGCTAAGTCTACAAAATCTTAGATTTTATTAGGGGTAGTTGCTCAACAACGCCAACACGTAAATAACTCGCTAGCTACGTAAACAATACGCTAGCCTCGAAAACAACACGCTCCCAGAGCGTCACAGGTGCTAATGCACCACTTGCCACTGCTATTTACATCGTATAATAATAATCAGACAAACACACCACTGAAACCATGCACAAACTGACCTCTCGGCTGAGGTCACAACCTAGGGCTCTGTCGCCATCAGAACGCGACGCCCCGACATGTTGCAATGACAAACCTTGTCGCGACAGGTCGGCCTGTCGCGACCTTGTCACGGTCGCGGCAGGGGGCTCCGTCGCCTACACAGGCAGGAACCCTAATCCGGGGAACACCCTCTAGATTACCCCCAGAACCACATAAACCATGTTTAATTCACCATTTTCATGCTTTAATGTAACTCCTAGTATGATATCTAGTGTTATTAAATCAAATAACACACTACATGATCGTAACAAGCCATCCACAGCCCATAAAATGGGAGGAATACCCTACCTCCTCGAAAAACATGAAAAATAGTAATCCCCCGGCATTTCCTCCGCTCCGCGCACGGTCCTCGCGGCGAGAAGACGCCCAAAACCTCGCTCCCACGCCAAATCGCCCCCACACGCCGCAACAGCTCTTCCCCCTGGCCAAATAGAGCATACCCAGCTCTGTCTGGCCAGCAGGGTTTAAGAACCTGCGGTAAGAACGCGACCAACCCCTCCGTCGCGACCTTATCGTGACGGACTTGGGTGTCGCCTTCCTAGGGCTGATGTCTGCTAGTCGCCCGGTGCGCAACACGTGGCACACATGCAGACGATCAGCGCCTCTGGGCAGCAACGAGAACGCGACATGCAGGACCGTCACGTTCAGAACGCGACGTCCATCCCCGTCGCGTTCACAAACAGTGAACTGAGGGGTGCTATGGGCCCAAACAGCCGGCTCAGTAAGCCCCAAAACCTGCGTAAAAACCTGAAACACACCACATTGGCCACCACAAACACTAAACATAGGATCCACATGGATCCGAAAAATTCGCGACGTTACATTACTATCATCTAAAAAGAAATTTCGACCTCAAAATTTACAACACAATTTAAACATCCAAAGTTTAAACACATTAATAAGTACTATCATCTAAAAAGATTTAAAGACTTACTCAAACAGATAGGGATACGATTTAACCATTTCCTCGGCCAATTCCCAGGTATTCTCTCCTCCTAGCCTGTTTTCCCACCTGACTTTTACTAACTCAATTTCTTTATTCCTTAACTTCCGTGTCTTTTGGCCTGTGATTTGCACTGGATACTCTGGCATTGACATATCTGGTTTCAAGTCACCACCCTGATAACTGACAATTTGCACTGGATCTTTAATGTACTTTCTCAACATGGAGACATGGAAAATATCATGAGCATTTGCAAAACCAGCTGGTAATTCAATTCTATAAGCCATCTCCCTGATCCTTTTTAACACTCAAAAGGGTCCTACATACCTCGGGCTTAACTTTCCTTTCTTGCTAAATCTCAGAACACCCTTAGTAGGGGAAACTCTAAAAAAACATAGTCCCCAACTTCAAATCGAAGTGGCCTTCGTCGATTATCTGCATAACTCTTTTGCCGACTCTGGGTTGTCTGCAACTTTTGCTGTTATGAAGTTGATCATTTCCGTGGTTTGTTGTAGCAACTCAGGACCTGTTACCTGCCTCTCCCCCACTTCATGCCAGTTTAGTGGTGTTCTGCACGGCCTTCCATATAGCGCCTCATACGGTGCCATCCCGATGCTAGTATGATAACTATTATTATAAGAAAACTCAACCATGCCCAAATATTGTTCCCAGTTACCTCCCCATACTAAGCAACATGCTCGTAACATATCTTCAATTGTTTGAATAGTCCTCTCAGTTTGACCATCTGTGTGGGTGATAGGTTGAACTATATCTTAATTCTATGCCGATAACCCTTTACAGACTTCTCCAAAAACCAGAAGTGAATCGAGGATCCCTGTCAGAAACAATAGTTTTCGGGATACCATGCAATGGAACTATTTGGTCAACATAAATTTTTGCTAGCTTGTCCACTGTCCAGGACATACTTACTACCACTAGCCTGCACACCTTAGTCAATCTGTCAACAAATACCCATATTCCATTATGTCCTAAAGCTATTCTTGGTAACCCCGCTACAAAGTCCATAGCAATGTCATCCCACTTCCACTGTGGAATGGGTGATGGCTGCAATAAACCTTCGGGTTTTTGATGTTCTACTTTGATCTGTTGACAAACTGCACACCTGGAAATAGATTTTGCTATTTCTCTTTTCATATGGGGCCACCAAAAATACTTTTTCAAATCTTGATACATTTTGGTGCTACCTGGATGAATCGTGTATCGGGATTTATGGGCGTCTTCTAATACTCTTTGCTTCACCTCTCTGTCTGCTGGCACAAACAACCTGCCTCTGAGCCTGATCACACAATTATCATCAATAGTAATTCCTTCCATTTTTACAATTTCTACTAAATTTACATATGCCTTTTGAGCTTCAACAATTTGCCAATACAATGATGTCTCTATAGTGCTACCGGCTTGCACTGCTCGCCGCTGACTACTGGGAACATACAATGAATTTTCTGCTATTTCTTCATACAATCTCCATTCTTTTATCATCATCATACTCAAATATGCCTTTCTACTTAATGCATGAGTAACAACATTGGCTTTACCTGGATGGTAAGCCAAACTGAAATCATAATCTTTTATATATTCAACCCACCTTCGCTAACGAAGATTTAAATCTTTCTGAGAAAAGATATATTTCAAACTTTTATGATCTGTAAAGATTTCAAACCTTTCACCATATAGATAATGTCTCCATATTTTTAAGGCTAATACAACTGCTGCTAACTCCAAATCATGAGCTGGGTAATTTTCTTCTGCTAGTTTTAATTGTCGAGATGCATAAGCTATCACCTTCCCATATTGCATAAGCACTGCTCCAAGCCCTCTCTTGGATTGCATCTGTATAAATCACAAAACCACCACTGCCCACTGGTAATATTAGTATCGATGCCGCAGTAAGTCTCTTTTTCAATTCCATGAAACTTTTCTGACATTCACCCGACCATACAAATGGTACACCTTTCCTGGTCAATCTAGTCATGGGTGCTGCAATTCTGGAGAAATCTTGTATAAAACGTCTATAATACCCAGCTAGACCCAGAAAACTTCTAATTTCTCTAATTGTCTTTGGTGCTTCCCACTTCATAACTGCTTCTACCTTACTGGGATCAACTGCCACACCTTCGGCTGAAATTACATGTCCCAAGAATTGAATTTCTTTCAGCCAAAATTCACATTTACTAAATTTAGCATATAAGCAAGAGCTGCAAAACTAATCTCAAATGCATTGCATGCTCTTCCTCAGATGCTGAATATATCAGAATATCATCTATAAAGACCACAACAAACTGATCTAAATAGGGATGGAAAATTCTATTCATCAGATCCATAAATGCCGCTGGAGCATTGGTTAGCCCAAATGGCATAATGACAAATTCATAATGACCATATCTAGTTCTAAAGGCTGTTTTATCAATATCTTCTCCCTAATCCTTAATTGATGATAGCCTGACCTCAAATCAATTTTAGAAAACACCTTAGCTGATTGTAATGGTCAAACAGATCATCAATTCTCGGTAATGGGTATTTATTCTTTATGGTCACATCATTTAACTTTCGATAATCAATGCACATTCGGAAACTACCATCTTTTTTCCTCACAAATAATACCGGAGCTCCCCACGGGGAGTGACTCGGCCTGATAAACCCCTTCTCCAACAATTCTTGCAACTGCTTATTTAATTCCTTAAGTTCTGCCGACGCCATCCTGTATGGTGCCTTAGAGAATGGTATCGTACCTGGAAGCAACTCAATAGTAAAATCTACTTCTATGAGGTGCCAAGCCTGGCAAATTATCTGAGAATAAATCTGCAAATTCGTTAACCACTGGAACTGCTTCTACTGATTTACCAGTTTCCACTAAACTCACAGAAGCTAAATATGCCACACACTCCGCATTTAACAGCTTCCTAGCTCTAATTATAGAAATTATAAACTCAGAGGTATAAAAAGACATACCTTGATATTCAAATACTGCTCCACTTGGATGACAGAATCTGATTCTTTTCTTTCTACAATCAACTGTGGCTCCATAAGCCTCAAGCCAATCCATACCCAGAATAATATCATAATCACTCAACTGCAGAGCATACAACCTAACCAGCATCTGATTCCCCTGGACCACAATAGGAGCTTCATCTATATAACACGTAGTGAGCATAAACTCACCCGAGGGAACCTCTACTGCTAATTCACATTTCTTTTCCTCTAAAGGATGAGCCATACAATCCAGAAATTCTTCAGAAATAAAAGAATGAGATGCACCCGAATCAAATAGAACTCTAGCTGAGAAATTGTAAATGGGTATTATACCTTCTATTAGATTCGATGGCTCTTCCTGGGCTCGGGTGATAGCCATAACCCGGCCCCTACCTCGCTGCTGCGGTACTCCTCGGCCTCGGCCTACTGGTGGCTGTTGGGGTTGTTGCTGCTGCTGCTGAACACCCCTTCCATATCCATATTCTCTAGGATAGGGGAAATTGCTGATCAAATGCCCCGGCTGATCACAATTATAACATCGATAACTTGGTGGAAGTATAGGATGCCTGGTGGTACTCTGCTGAGATTCCTCCACCTCTGGCCTGTAGCCACGGCCCAGCTAGAACTGCTGGCGACCTCCTCCTCGACCTTTGAATATTTTCTTCAATTTCTGACCCCACTTACCAAAACTTGAGGAAGATGGTCCCGCTGGCGCTTTTCCTTTACTGACTCTTGTTGACTGCTAGGGTAGCCGAGAACTACCTAAACCTGACTCGCCTGCCTGACGAGTCCGAATAGATCTCTCAAGTGTGGCCACTCTCTGGGAGCTACCTCCTCTATTGTCTTACACATAAGCGGTATCACCGCATTCTGCAGTTCTATCCTCAAGCCTCAGATAAAATATTCAACCATCATGTCATTATCTGATGCGACATAAGGCGCATAATGACTAAGTGCCATAAATCACATATGATATTCCAAAACAGACAAATTCCCCTGCTGAATTGTTCAGAATTGCTTTCTCTTTGCATGCTGCACTTGAATTGGGAAGAAAGTATCATTAAATACTTCAAGAAATTCCAGCCAAGTAATTGTCTCCTCTGCTCTGCCTACGAAAGTGGTCTGTATCTTCAAATGCCACCACTCCTGTGCAAAACCTCTCAACTGATAAGTAGCTAACACAACTCTATCAGTTAGCGGACACCTCATCGTCATAAAAACCCGCTCAATCTCATGAATCCAGTGCTCAATTGTATCTGGATTCGGTCCTCCTGTATAAGTGGGCAGATGTAACCTCAAAAATTTCTCAACATGCATCACTGGTTCCTCTACTGCCCTCGCTGCTGGTGGTGGTGGTACGAATGGCACAAAAGGTACCTCCACACCCGGTGGTGGTGGAACTGGTGCAACGGGTACTGCTCCTCCAACCTCCGGTGGTATTGCTGCTAGTGGTATTGGTGCATGCTGATCCAGTCTCACTCAGATATCGGTCAAGCTTTCCCATATCCTTTCTATCATATGCTGAGTCGACTCCTCAGGCCCGTCTCCTCCACCACCCCAGTCTCTCCTATCAGCCATTTCAAACTCCTGCACAGACAACATCCCAACCACATACAACCAAGCAAATCATTACAAAACCAGGGTCAGCTTCCAGCAGAAGACTAGTGTAGAAATAAGGCTATGTAACTTCCCAGTTCCTTTATATTTACACAAACCTTGCCCTGATACCAACTATGATGGACTGCGCTGTTCAAACCTGTTAAACCAATAACGAGCTTGACCCGAGTTTGCCTCCCGCGATCGAGCCGTAGCTTCGCAAGGGGTAACACACTCACAAGTCCGTGGAAACACAAAGGAACACATTTATATATATAAGATTCACAAAACCCACATATGTTATACTGAATTTATATAGCTTCTTTCAACAAAAGTCAAATAAAAGTACAAGAGCCGGGGCATACCCCGAGGTGCAACAAGAAAAAAGAAACTACACTGCTGGAGGTGCTGGCCAGCGCCGCCGCGACGCGGCTCCAAACTAGAAGACGTAAGTGAAACCTCCTCCTCTCCTTCACCTGTTGGGAGTAGGGGTGAGCCTCGCAAGTCACTGGCTCAGTAGGTAACCCCCCAAAAACCGAGCAAACCAACACAAGTGCGTAAACAAAAGGCTACGCTAGCAGTTTATATAACACAGTCTAACAAGCTATTAAAACTGTAAATACCACTTACCGTCTGCCAACAACGTAAAACCATATTAATAAATAAATGGCAAACCACAACCACATGTATGTGCTAAAGTAGAGATCGCCACACTCGATCCACGTAGACTGGTTCGCGACACCAACTACTGACTCGGACAAAACTACACAAGTCTATCTCTCAGCCTCGCAGCCACGGATGAAAGGTCAGCTGCCGCTCAACAAGAACAAGACAAACAACAGTGGAGACCAACAAACACCACAACCTATGGACCACACAGCCACAGGCCCATGCCTGGCACCTCTAGGGAGTCTGGCCTGAGCTCTCTAGAGTGAGGCACTGGAAAGGACTAGCTAGGGACCAATGACGTTTACTGATGTCCGTACCTCCAACTACGAGCGCGCTACAAGTGACAAACACAAACTCAAAGTCGCTGTCCTACTGTCGTCTTTCCCTCAGCCGGACGTACAACTCAAACACATGAGTGAGGGTGTCCAAGACAGACGACACAGACCTCAACGGTACAACACGAGTACCGGGACAAGCCCCAAGCTAACAGCCTGGCTCACAAAGAACCTGGGGCACCCAACTCAGAAGGTAACCAAGGCAGGCGTCGTACTGCTCGCCACACACACAAAACCACGTGCACACCACAAAAACCACATGAAACCTCACAACAACCTCGTGTACAGCTTGTTCACAACACGTAAACAGCACACACACCGCGTGAACAACATCCAACACGTAGACAACTCGCTAGCTACGTAAACAATACACTAGCCTTGGAAACAACACGCTCCCAGAGCGTCACAGGTGCCAATGCACCACTTGCCACTGCTATTTACATTGTATAACGATAACCAGACAAACACACCACTGAAACCATGCACAAACTGACCAATCGGATGAGGTCGCGACCTAGGGCTCTGTCGCCATCAGAATGTGACGCTCTGACATGACGCAATGACAAACCTTGTCGCAACGGGTCGGCCTGTCGCGACCTTGTCGTGGTCGCGGCAGGGGGCTCCGTCGCCTACATAGGCAGGAACCCTAATCTGGGGAACACCCTTCGGATTACCCCCAGAACCACATAAACCATGTTTAATTCACCATTTTCATGCTCTAATGTAACTCCTAGTTTGATATCTAGTGTTATTAAATCAAATAACACACTACACGATCGTAACAAGCCATCCACAGCCCATAAAACGAGAGGAATACCCTACTTCCTCGAAGAACACAAAAAATAGTAATCCCCCGGCGTTTCCTCCGCTCCACGCACGGTCCTCGCGGCTAGAAGATGCCCAAAACCTCGTTCCCATGCCAAATCGCCCCCACACACCGCAGCTGCTTTTCCCCCAGGCCAAACAGAGCATACTCAGCTCTATCTGGCCAGCAGGGTTTAAGAACTTGCTGCGGTTAAGAACGAGACCAACCCCTCCATCGTGACCTTATCGCGACGGACTTGGGTGTCATCTTCCTAGGGCTGACGTCTGTAGGTTGTCCGGTGCGCAACACGTGGTGCACATGCAGATGATCAGAGCCTCTGGGCGGCAACGGGAACGCGACATGCAGGACCGTCACGTTCAGAACGTGACGTCCATCCCCATCGTGTTCACAGACAGTGAACTGAGGGGTGCTATGGGCCCAAACAGCCCCATTAAGCCAAAAACCTGCGGTAAAAACTTGAAACACACCACATTGGCCACCACAAACACCAAACACAGGATCCACATGGATCCGAAAAATTCGTGACGTTATAGCTAGTGTGCCCCCATCTCTGGTTGTTGTACTGAGAGATGGAGTGGGGATGTTTCATAACTCAGGGGGTGCCTTTAGTGGTTTCCGGTTAGAGTGTTCTCTTTGTGTGCCTTGTGTAGGCCTCGACCTCAGTTCCATAACCCGTTCCCTGGTGCCCATTCATGGTGGTATCTGTGTGGTTTCTCGACCTTATGGAGTGCTCTAGGTGTGGGTTGTTTCTTTGTGTGGCTTCCCGACCTCGTGGAGGTCAAGGTTGGCTATGCTTGTCGCAAGACTCTATTCTCATGTGGTTGCTCTGTGATTTCTGTGAGCTCTTTGTCTCGATGTGCTTACCGAGGGATGCTTTGCGTGGTGCCCGACTCCACTAGTTCTGCGGGAGTTGCGTGTAGCCCACCTTGGTTGGTAGTCGTGGCGTTGTTCTATTTTCTTTGTTTTGTGGTAGCTAGTATAGTCGTCTTCTAATTATTGTTTTCTAGTTGTAGTTGTTTAATGCTTTCTGGAATTCCTGCTGCTCTGGCTAGTAAGAGATTGATTATCCCTACTAGACCTTGTTCACGAGACTCACCCCCCTACTTCCTTCATGTAGGGGGCTCACTGTCCCAAGAGTTCGGTGTCGGACGGTTGAGGTGGCGATTAGTTGCACTGTGTGCTGCCAGCAGTGTGAGTGTGAGTTCTCTTGTACTAGTGTGAGTTGAGAACTGTGTTTTGCAAGTTCTTGGGATATGCCCCTTAATGACTGCACTTTTCTTCCTTTACTTGTACTTTTATTCGGGACATGTTGTACATAATTCTTTTGTTTGATGTACGGACCTTTTGTTATAATTATTTGAATTCATTGCTTATCTCACTAAATTACTTTTCTAACCCTTATGGGTCTTTAAATCGATGGGTGACGGTCTAAGAGTTGGACACTCAGAGAGCCTTCCGAGTGACAAATCAATTAATCAAGTTTTCAAGTATATGTGAAGTCAGCAGATCTGTGATGGTCCTCGCCGCTCAGGCCTGTTAACCAATAACGTGCCCGACACGACTCCGTCTCCCGCGATCGGGCCGTAGCCTCGCAAGGGAAATCAACACACACATGTCTGTGGAAATATAAAAGAACAAGCTGAATATATAAAAGATTCCATATCTCACATATATTCACATGAAATGTACATATTTAGTTCCATACATAAGTCACTTTACAAGATACAACAGCCTGGGACAAACCCCCAAGGCTCAACAAGTAGAAGTATTACTCTGTTGGTGGCGAAGGCCTGACTCCACTACGGTGCGGTCCCGAACTAGAAGAGGGACGGGAATCCTCCTGCTCTCCTTCACCTGGAAGAAGAAGGGGCAAGCCTCACAAGTCACTGGCTCAGTAGGGCAACTCCCCCAAAGCCGAGAAACACAACGTACAACAATTATAAATAGCAAAGTTGTAAAGCATTTAGAATATATAACCACCTAAGCATGATGCTACAATTGTAAGTAAATAAACGACAAATCATGTACACGTGTACAAGCTAAAGGAGGGCATGCCACACACGAGTCACGAGAACTGGTTTGCGACACCAGCCACAGACCCGGACAAACAATATAAGTACACCTCTCAGTCTCGTAGCCACAGACGAAAGGTCTAGCTTTTGCTCCACCTCTACAAGGCCAAGAAACATGGAGACCAACCAACACCACACCTGCAGTCTACACCGCTGCAGGCCCAAGCCTGGCACCTTTAGGGACTCCGGTCGAGAACCCTAAAGGGAGGCACTGGAAACAGGACTAGGTGGGGACCAGTACGTCTACTGGTGTTCGTCCCCCAACCAAGAGCACGCTACAAGCGACCGCACACCCACAAACATGTGTTGCTGCTCCTTGCCATCTTTTCCTCAGCCGGACGTACAACTTAAACTCAGGAGTGACGGTGTCCAGGAAGACGACACAAACCTTGACGGTACTCACTACAAGAAAAAGCAGAAATAGAGACCGAATTTTCGGTCTTTTTCGGTCCCTAAACTGAGAGACTGAATAGTGACCGAACAGTGACCGAATTTGTCGGTAAAGAATTTCTAGTCACAAATCTGTGACCGAAATAATTCGGTCACTATTCGGTCACTAAATAGTGGACCGAATAGTGATTGATATATTTCAGTCGCTAAAAGTCATTTTTAGAGACCGAACTAGATAGTCACTAATTCGGTCACTAAATAGAGACCGATTAGTGATCGAATTCTTCAGTCACTATTCGGTCCCTAAATTAGAGACTGATCTGTGACTGAAAAAATTAGTCATTGTTAGTGACCGAAATACTTCAGTAAAAGGGACCGATTTGAGACTGAAGTATTTCGGTCACTAACAATGACTGATTTTTTCAGTCACAAATCAGTCTCTAATTTAGGGACCGAATAGTGACTGAACAATTCGGTCACTAATCGGTCTCTATATTTTTTATTATTTTTTTAAATTTATTTACATTTTTAGTAAAATAACCTGTCTAAAGACAACAATGTCCACAACAATAATAAATATCCACAAGACAACAATAATAAAAATATCCACAAACACAACAATAATAAAATGTCCACAAGATAATAATAATAAAATATCCACTCTAATAATAAAAATGTCCACAACAACAATAATAAAAAGTCCACAACAATAAAAAATATCCACAACACCACAATAATAAACTGTCCACAACAACAATAAAAATGTCAACAACAATAATAATAATGAAAGACAATCATGAATCCTCGTCCTCGTGCTCGTCTCCTCCCACGCCACCCGATGAAGGAACCTACAATACATATAACAATAATAAGTTAAAATTGAATACTATTATAACGATAAATTATTTAAATTTATAGATTTTCATTCACTCACTTTCGGTCAATATTATGGTCACACTATTTAGTCACACTTAAGTTGAATTTGAGCGTCGAGCACAAATCGGGAGTCGGAATTGAACTCCGTCAATTTTCACAAGTCACAATCATCGCCCTGGCCGTGCTGGAAAAAACCAGAGGCCAATCGGATGAGTATTTCTAGTTTTGGATCCCCAAACCTAACTTTTTTAATTTTAAACTAAACTAACTTGCCTATTGTGAATTTGAGCGTCGAGCTTAAACTGGGAGTCCGAATTGAACCCCGTCAGTTTTCACAAATCACACTCATCACCCCGACTGTGCTGGAAGAAATCGGAGGCCGATTGGATTAGTATTTATAATTTTACATCCCCAAACCTAGATAAGTTCTTCATTTCTAAACTAAACTAACTTGCTTAATGTGAATTTGAGCGTCGAGCTCAAACCGGTAGTCCGAATTGAACCCCGTCAATTTCCACAAGTCACAATCATCGCCCTGGCCATGCTGGAAAAAATTGGAGGCCAATCGGATGAGTATTTATAATTTTGAACTTCCAAACCTAAGTTCTTCATTTTAAACTAAACTAACTTGCTTAATGTAAATTTGAGCATCGAACTCAAACCGGGAGTCCGAATTGAACTCCGTCTTTTTCCAAAAGTCACAATCATCGCCCTGGCCGTACTGGAAAAAACCAGAGGCAATCCGACCGATGAGTATTTCTAGTTTTGGACCCCCAAACCTAAGTTTTTCAATTAAACTTAAAAAACTGACTTGCTTATTGTGAATTTGAGCATCGAGCTCAAACTGGGAGTCCGAATTGAACCCCGTCAGTTTCCACAAGTCACACTGATCACCCCGACCGTGGTGGAACAAACCGGAGGTCGTTCGGATTAGTATTTCTAATTTTGGACCCCCAAACCTAACTAAGTTCTCCCTTTTTAACTAACTTAACTTGCTTAAGATGAAATTGTACGTCGATGAAACCAAAGTAAACTTAAACTAACTTAACTGTTAAAATAAAAAAGTAAAATAAAATGAATTTACTCACGTGAGGGGCCTGTGCTGATGTCGATGGTGCTGCCTGAGGAGGAATGCTGACCTGGGAGAGGGCCTGGGAGATAACTTGGGAGAGGGTCTGGGAGATCTGGGCCTGAAGTGCGTCGGTCACCTGCGTCTGCATCTGGACCAGACGAGTCTCCATCGTCTGGGCCAGACGAGACTCCAAACCAGATATCGTATTTGCAATGAAGCCCATCATGTCATTGGGAGAAGTACCTGGAGCACCAACTCCCGTGTTGAATGCACTAGTCTGTGAGGCTGAACTGGAGGTGCCAGATAACACCCTGCTCGTATCCATATTGTGCCCAAAACTATACACATGGCCTTTCTTTGGGGCACCAGATGCCGTAACCCATACCTAAGGATCTAACTGCGGCTGCTCGTCCTCCCCGGCGTACTTCTCTGTCATTTGTTGGCTATATGACTCCTGCAAAAAAAAAAAATGACAATGTAATATTCATCTGCAACGAGAAAAATTAAATAGTGAATATCTTGTAAATACTTACCGCAACCTCTCGGGCTCTCGTCGCTAATGTATTGATCCGTTCCTTTTTCTTATGTGTTCTATCAAACACCTCCTGAAATGTCGGAAGCCTTTTTAGCTCCTTTTCCTATTGACAGAAAAACATGACACAAATGAGTACATATATAAATAAAAGATATCAGAAATGGACAAATTACTTACCAATTTGGACTGATGGGTCGCAAAGGAGACGGACCCACCAGTATGCATGTGGCCTCTGGATCGGCGGCCCGATTCACTTCATTATTGTGGATGTTTGTTGCCATCTCTCTGTAGCCCATATGTTGCACAGAGTTTCCCAGTAGTCTCTTCTCATCCAACTCGGTGCCCGCTCCCTCCAAAGAGTCGGGTCTGCACTCTGAGAACTTTCTCTGTATTTTTCCTCGCATTATACAGCAAATGCTTAAAATTTGATCAGGCGGTCATCGTCCATACTAATCGAGACCGCGCCTCGTCCGAACGACGCGTGAATCGATGATTGCTCTATATAGATAAGAGTTAGTTAACTGAATGTAGGAATAAGAAAATAAATTAATTATAATAAGAATTACATACCATGAACATCTGATACAACAACTCCTGGACCTCCATCGGGAAATCATTGAATCTATGAATAGGCCCAGGAAAGTGTGCTTGTATTATTCTTGTGATAAATTGAGACGCTTGAGCGGGATCTATTTTATCACTGAAATTATGTAACTTGTTACTATGAATTTATGAACTAAATTCACCTCATTCATAAAAGACTGCAACTAAATTCCTCATTAATTTTGATGTTTATCATAACTTCTTGTACTAATATATTTAAGATACCATAATGAAATATTTCAACCTATAAAAACTATAAATGATGTTGAAATTTAACATATCAAAATGTAAGGTATATTCTCATACATAAAAGATAGTGATCATGGTGAGGCAAGTTGGGAGAGGTGGGGATGGTGTCCCCCTCACACTTTGCAATTTCCTAAAGGGTCTTTTGGAGCTTCAATTCCACCCCCACCCCCACACCAATTATATTTCAAGATCTCTAGCCACATAACTACATAGAAGAGAAGAAAAGAGAGAAACCCATGAAGGCCAAGGCAAGTTGGGGGAGGGGTATGATGTCTCTCTCCCTCACACTTTGCAATTTGCTTATGAAAGATTCCATTGGGAGTTCAGACTTTTCATCTTTCCTGTTGCATTCCAAGATCTTCAGCCACACAAGAAAAGAGACATAAAGAAGCCCATGGAGGCCCACACCATGAATAATTGGCATGTGGGTGAAGCACATCTTCTAGTTTGAGAAGAAAAAAAAAACATAAAGCTCATGTTTTAGAAAACTCGAGAAAGCAAAATTGTCGACATCTCCAGTTTCAAAACCAATTGGTAAACATAGTTTAAGGATTTTTTTAATGAACTGTATTGGCATATTAATTGGCATGTTCATGACATCTTAAGGATATATCTAAGGAACATGATGTCATGAACATCTCCTAAGACGTATTGATGATATTAAGTATGTCTGGATGATATTACGTATGTACTGGTAAAAAAAAAACAGATGATGTTATGTATGTCTGGATGCAAGACACAAATCCATTATATTTATCAAAAATTCATTTTTATGATAGTTCTAAATAACTAAGATATTTTTATGATAGTTCTAAATAACTAAGATAGACTTGTCATCAACTCACTTGAATTTATCATAAACTCAAACACAATCTTGATGAGCAATTTATCATAAACTCAAACTAATCACATGAAGTTGCCACACACTGATTGGTTAAATATTAATAGTTTTGTCCACTCCCCTTGTTTGTTTATACTTTTTCCCATTTTTATCCCCACATAGAATCCTTTATTTCTGCACCAATCTGTTTGTTCTGTGTTTTGGACTCCCACATCTCCAAATCTATCCCAGTTAGCTCTTAGAAACCTTGCAGATTCGGAGAAGATACAGGGGAAGGCACCAAGGGCGGAGCTAGCAGACAAGGGACAAAAATTTATGGCAATGGAGGGAGTTCCACACATCCATACAAGATACATCGAACACCAGAGCAGAGAAAACTCACCGAGGCTGGTGTCCTTAGCAAGCCCGCCGATGAATATCTTGCTGCAATATAGAAATAAAGCCAACAACAAGAAGACAAACACATCACGGAAGAACGGGGAGTTGAGGGAGCCAAAATAAAACGCGACAATCGAACTGGAAACGAAGAAGGTGGAGCGAACCCAGGGCTAGCGCCGTCCTTCTCGGATTCCTGGCATCCGTCTTCGATCTGGCGCGGAGGCAGAGAACTAGGGCAGAGGCGGCCAACTTGGAGAGCTAGGGCGGAGGTGGACCGCGCGGAGAGCCAGCGGGAGGCGGCCAGCAGCGGACAGAGGCGACCGACGGAAGAGCGGGGTGGGGAGATCACCACGCAGGCAGTGGGGAGGGTTCTGTGTGTGGAGGGCGAGGGGGGTAGGGTTGGGAATATGTCAGCGCCCAAATGGGCCGATGACATAATTAATAATTAATTATATAATTAGATATATATATATATATATATATTGTTAGATATATATGACTAAATATATACCATACTTGAATATATCTATAACATACATAAAATAATTATTTACATATTAGAATATATATTTATATATGTTTGTGAGTATAAAAGTTACATTTAAATATACGACAGAGAGGGTTGTGCATGCATGTATTAAGTATTTATGATAGTTGTTGACCTAAGTTAGATAAAATACAATACCATATTAAGTATATATTTTAAATATTAATAAATAATTATCAATTTTTGATAATATCTTTTATATGGATGAAATATATATTGAGCATATTTTAAGTTTAAATTACATACTAATATAGTTAATTTTTATTTCTATAGTATTTTAATTATTATTGAAATAAAATGTACATGTTTAAAAGTAAAGAAAAATATGCCACATGCAAGTGCATGTGCCGATATATTGATTTGGTATCATGATATTACCAACATCTGACAACATCGAAGATAAACTTTTGGAGATGGGAAGCAGTGGTGCATCAAATTGGATAGATAATCAAATGCATGAAAAGTGGTGACGTCGCAGTGCGCATAGAAGGAAAACTTCCTACCACAAGTGGAGAGCTAGGCCGCTTCATCGGTTCTTATTGCCAAAAATGGAGCGTCAAATACATGTGGATGTAGTATGAAAACTGTAGATAAAAAAGAAGATGGCATGTTAAAATCTCCATTATATATGATAGTCAGTGTCCCTCTTCGATCCTCAGTGATCGAACAAGGACGTATACATAGGTTGGTGACATAGCAGCATTAGAGGGCGAGTTAGCGGGTTGCCACGACAGTAGGGGCGAAACACCTTGTGCATCTAAAAGTCATCTAAATTGCCACTGATCTACAGGAGGGTGTTGTCAGGGAAGAATTGACTAGGGTAGGAGAGAGCGGGCAAAGAGATGAGAAATTAAATATATGTCAGTGGCTCAAAAAGTCGTTGACAAATTAAGTATGCTAATTTGTCAGCGGCTTAATCCGCTGACAAAACCTAAACATATGTCGATCGCTAACGCCAGCCACTGACATATAGTTGTTACATAAACGGCTAAATGCAGTCGTTGACAAAAGTCTAACTTATCTCAGCAGACAACAAGAGCTGCTGACAAGTACTAAAACATATGTACTCAACTGCTAAAATTAGCCGCTGACATATAGCTGTTACATCAACGGCTACTCGTAGCCGTTGACAAATGTGTGTCTTATGTCAGCGGCCAATCTTAGCCATTTATATAATGAACATTTGGCAACGGCTTTTTCAACGGCTAATTTATCTGTTGACAAAAGCTTCATATGTCAACATTTGTTTTTTAGCCGTTGACAAAATGACATTATGGCAGAGGATGTTTGTAGCCGCTGACAGATGACAAATGCTATTTTTAAGAGAAAACAAGAGATGTTAGGGCATTAGCAACCGATTAGAGACCACTATATATCGGGTCTCTAATCGGTCGCTACTGATTAGCAATGGAATAAATTCGGTCACTGAATAAATGCGACCGATATAATGGCCGTCGCTATTCAATCGCTAGTTGCGATAGATTACCGACTGATAATATCGGTCGCAAAACAGACTGATTTATTTCAGTCACTATTCGGTCACTATATATAGTGATTGAAATAAATCGGTCACAAAATTTTCTCCCATCTTTGAGACTTTGTGACTGAAATAAAATCAGTCACCATTCGGTCCCTAAATAGTGACCAAATAGTGATTGAACTTAATCGGTCCCAAAAGATAGAGACCGAAAATATTAGTCTCTATTCGGTCTCTAAAATAGAGACTGATTTATTTCAGTCACTATTGTGTGACCGAATTTAATCGGTCCCAAAATATAGAGACCGAAAATTTCGGTCACTATTCGATCACTATTTTTGGGACCGAATAGTGACTGAATTTAATCGGTCCCAAAATATAGAGATTGATAATTCAGTCACAATTCGGTCACTATTTTGTGACCGAATTGTGATCGAATTTAATCGGTCCCAAAATATAGAGACCTAAAATTTCAGTCACTATTCGGTCCAAAAAATAGTGACCGAATAGTAACCAAAATTTTCGGTCTCTATATTTTGGGACCGATTAAATTCAGTCACTATTCGGTCACAAAATAGTGACCGAATAGTGACTGATTTTGAATCAGTCTCTAAAATATTTATTTAGCGACTGATTAATTTCAGTCACAATTCGGTCACTATTTTGTGACCGAATAGTGACCGAAATTTTCGATCTCTATATCGGTCTCTAAAAGCGCTTTTTCTTGTAGTGACTCACTGTACCGGGACAAACTCCGAGCACCTGGTACTGGGGACCCGACTAGAGAGGTAACCTCGAAAGGCATGAACACCCAACTCGCCGTCACACATTACCAAGTCAAAACCATCGTTTCTAATCATGTATAAGCAGTTACACCTCATTCAACCTCTACATTCCATTACCACCAATGCCCAAGCAGTGCACAACATAGAACAGATAGACTGGCCATAGAACCCCAGAGCTCGGGTGGCCACATTCTGAAATGCGTCCAACACAATGATCGTCATTCTCAACTTGAATCGCGATGGACTAAACTGTCGCCTTTAGACCTGAATCGCGACGTCTGGTTCCGTCGCTTTTTATGTGACAGAACCAAGACCCAAACCCTGTTTTAGAAATCACACCAATTAACTATACATGCTGTTTTAGCAGGGGAATAAGCATATAAATGAAACCCTAGCATGCTCTTTATCATGCTCTCATGATTCTTGAGTCAAAACTATTAAACCCAAATCCACATCTCATACAAGCTGAAACGAAGGAAAGTGTAACACCCCGAAAATTTTATTTCCTAGAAAAATGTGAATAATTTGATGATTAAACATAACTATTATCATGAGATGTAATTAGTCTTAATTTAGGACTTATTGGAGATAACAAATGATATTTCAAGTGTCGTACCTAGAGGTGCGCGTTCCGACAGGGCGACACCAGAAAACTGTAACGAAAATAAAATTTGAGAACACCATAATTCTTAGAAAAATATGGTAATATCAGAAATATAAATATCCGGAATTGTTGACGTACGGATTTCGAGATTAAGCCGACGTAACTATTTTCCGGGCAATTTTTCACCCAGTGGAAAATAAATTCTAAAAATTAAACTAAAATCACCATAATTTGTAAAACCATTACATTAGTCTATGGTTGAATTTTTAATACAAGCGGATCTCGTTTGAATACATTTACATAGTAATTATTGGGCCAGTTGAATTATGGGCTATTTACGGAATTGATTTTTGGGATTTATCTCTGCTTATGCAACATGGCTACGTAAGCCCATGTTCTTGCAACTAAACACCCTACACGTTAGTTTATAGGTGTAAGCCCGGGGAGCTTGCATGCTAAACGTGTCCTCGGGTGGGTTAAGGAGGTTTTACCCCCAACACTGTGGGCTTACGTGCCCTTGTGCATGGAAAGGCTTGGGGCTATAAACCATCCCCGTAACTAGCATGCTAACCTTTCCAATACAAGCCTCCGCTAGTTTTTCCTATCTATTCTTGCACCCTTTCTCATTCTTGTCCTTGTGTCCTCCTACTACCAGCTCTTGCTCCTATTTTCCCTACTACTACTGCCATTACCTAGAGGCGATTGCTATTTCTGAAGTTGCTCTTTTGTTTAGAAGAAGCTACTCCTCCTGCTGCATGCTGCTACTTCCCTTGCTTCCCGCAGAAGTGTTGTGAACTGGTACTGGGGATTATTGTGTTGCGTCCTTGGTTCCATCTTCCTTGCGTCAACTATGAGCCATCAAGGTGGAATTGTTACCCTTCGAAAGAAGGTAGGATTCAATCCTCTTTCCTTCCTCTCTAACTCTTGTTCTTGAACTAGCCATCAAACTTATGGTTTTAATGTTCAAGCTCTTGTTTTAGTTCCATGAATGCCTTCAGTACCATTTTTCCAAGATCATGTAGAATTCATCTCCTTCCTTTTTAATCCTACCCTCTACATGTGTTAAAAACTCATGTCAAGTAGACAAGTTGCTACACCTTAGTTCTCCTATTCTTCTTCTAGTTGTGGTAAACATTTTCATGTTTGGGAAAGGAAGAATCTATTCTACTCTAATATTGATTCTTTTTCTTCTTCTTCTATCCTTGACCTTCATATATGTTGTAGAGTCTTGTTGGAGGTCACAACGTTTTTAGAACAGTGTAACTATTTTCGATCTAGATGTTTATACATCAAGCCTTGATTTGAACCCCTTAAATACTTTGAGATTTAATGCCTATCTTGTAGGAATCCTTCCATCTAAATTATTGTTATAAAGGCTATACTTCCATACCTCATGTTTAGCTTCTAGCTAGACAAGTATGGATTGTAACCTTATGTTTCGTCTTGCTTGTTTAGCATATAAATCACTGTGGAGACTACAAATAGGTTCTTCTATTTGATATAATTCATGCCTTAATCCATAGGTTCCATAATTGGTATTCTTAAAGTGTACTCAAAGTCATTTCTGAAAGGAAAGTTGCTATCTGTCGACAGCCAGCCCATAGCTGTCGACAGGCCCAGTCTCCCAGAGCCTCAGATTGCTGGGTCTGCTACTATCTGTTGACAGCCAACCTATAGCTGTCGACAGGACCAGCAAACCGTGCTCTGGCTGTTGCTATCTGTCGACAACCACCTCCTGGCTGTCGACACCTACTGTTCGAACCAGTATTTCAACAGTCTACTATGTATAACTCTTGTTAAAACTTCATCCTATTAGCCTAGCAAGTTACCATCTTCTTTTTCGTGGTAATTACTGTCATATCACTACAGAGTTCATCCATATTGGGTACCTTACCTTCCTTGAATGTTCCTAAAACTATCATCTACAAATGGTACCCAATTGACTGTACTTCCCTGTACTCAGTAACTGAAGTCATAAGATTTGATATCCTGAGAAATTGAACGTTGAGTATCCTGTGGAATATGAATAACTGATGATGACATTTATTGGGTCCTTGGACCCCACCTGACTGATATACCTGTGCAAATAGGGTTGGTCCAATCCTGGGAGGAGCACCCAAATTCATTTTCGGACTGCGCGGAATGATAAAGGGCAATAGGATGCTTGGCATTGCATCAATTACTGCTTAATTATGGTCATCATAATTCCTGTACTATGTAACTATTATGTGAGCTAATGTTTGAGTTATATACCTGAGCATGCCTTGTGTTTCATTATCTCTATTTCAAGCTCACTGTCCTGACATTTAACTGTGCCTCTTTGTTATATGTTCTGCCATTGTCTTGGCTATCATGTATTCACCATTTGAATTGAGGATTTGAATCCTACTGTGCTAGTTAGCTCACCAAATCCTACTTTTTCAAGTATCTACAGTTCTAGAAGGCGGGACAACGGGATATGTGTGTGGAGAGACCAATATTGACGGCATTTTAATTTTGAGATTGTAAATTGGAAATATTGTAATCCTCATAGAATGCCAATTATCAAATTTTTATTTAGTAGAGCTCCCGAGCAATTTACTGCTCAATCAGTTTAAAGTTTACTCTTGACTCCTCATGCGTTCACATTCTGGCATTTATAGTTATATTAAATAACGTGACGTGACATAATGGTATCAGAGCATTGGTTGAGGATTCAAATAGTTATGGTCTTCAACATCCTATAGTGACCTGTGAGGATGGGTAGAAAGCCTAAGGTTAAGCTAGATCAGTAAAGTTGGATATAGATTGTATTGAGTATGAACGAAATATCTAGAGGTAGTTTCCGTCTTACGATTCTTCTCCACTTCCATAACTTTATGCTTATAGTCTCTTCATTTGTACAACCCATATTTCCTTTTGTTCCATGTTCTGTAGGATTCCTTCTTTCCTTCATTCTTGCTTCTTGTTCTTGCTCAAGAACCTCATGTTTAAAATGTTTACCGTGTACACACACTTGTCTCTAATTCTGGAAACAACCATAGAAGTGTTGTTCCATTCCTTGTAATCATGTCTTAGCTAAAGTTTGTGTTATGACTCAAGCATACTATGAAACTCATCCCATTAGAAGTAAGAAAATGTTGTTAGGAAATGTTGCACTTTTAGTTGTCATATTTCCTTAGATTTCCATGCCATAGTATATCCCTATTGTCCTACTTGTCTCCCTCATGAGATATGGTGTTTAGAACTGGAAATAAGACCATTTAGATGCTGTAATACAATTTCTGGAAGTTCAACCCATAACTGTCGACAGATAGAACCCATATGTTGACAAGTATTTTGCTTCCAGAACCCAGTCAATGCAAAACCAGCAGTAGCTATCGACATATGGCTTTCACCTGTCGACAGATGTTCCTCGCCTGTCGACAGCCGACTCTGGTCTGTCGACAGATAGTGTCAGACCCTAGAAACTGGTTCTGGGGGGGACAGTAGCTGTTGACAGCCACTTCCTAGCTGTTGACACATACCAGCTTGTGATGAACTGATCCTTCTTCAGTCAGAAGTGTCAGCAGGTTCAGTTAGAAGTGTCAGCAAGAACCCTGTAAAATTGGAACTGATACCTTATTTACATTCCATATCATTTAAGTAAATGTTATAATCAAATTATAACATTTACTTAAATGATATGGAATGTAAATAAGGAAGTACCCCCCATTTGAATCCAATAAAAATATCAGAAAAATCATATCTCCTACCAATAAAAAGTCAACTCTCCCACCGAAGAAAAATGTGAATTTTGTGATTTCATCAAAATAGCGTCTTTCTAATTCCTCACAATTTGGCCTACCTGAAAATCTCATAATTCAAATAAACCTAGTAGAATGCTAAGAATCCAAGGTCTGGTGAAAAATGATAAACACACATATGACTTCTCTAAGGGAGCCCTCTCCTACTGAAGGAAAAGTCAAACATGCTCATCCCTTATTTTACATTAATATGAACTTTTACATTGATATGTTATTATCTCCAACTCTAAATAAGAATGAGTAAATGAATGGTTCAATCGATCATATAGATTTCATGACTATCCTCGTGATGTATTCTTCCGTTGACTTTCCCATTTCCTTGGATTTAAATTATACTACTGAGATGAATCATTTAATCATCATTTACCTCCATCCCTCACTAAACCAAGTAAGACTCTTTAATAACTCAAATGTGGTGGAACACTCACACAATTGATGACTCAAAAATTTAAGATTGTTTAAAATATCACAAACCTTATACACACAATGTAGGATTGAATCTGTTTACTTCTATTGGAGTAGACAACCGAACAAATTAGTGAAGAAAAGAAGTAGGAAAATATCCAACTAGGGAGATTTCTGAAGAAAAGCAAGTATATGCAAATACTTTGCACCAAAGTTTGGCTTTGGTCAGATAACTTCTTGAACTCTTGTTTGCATTCTCTTTAAGCTTGAACTCATCAAATTTCCCTTCTAACTGTAACACAAGAATCAATTGTCTTTAAGTTGAGTTAAATCCCAACGTTTTGCTTCAACTGACCAGTAACATGGTGTGTCAACTTGTACAGACAATGTGACTTGGGTCAATAGGAAAGTTTTAGAAAAATGAACTCCATGTTTTCTAGAATTGACCTCAATCAGGTGATTGCAGTTTTGATTAACTGTTCATCACGTAGAATTGGTCTTGTAGTATCTTAATGTCAACCTTACATATTGGTGGAGTCAACCTAATCTCCATTTGGAGTTAACCTCAAGCCGTATTTTTCTCCAAGCGTTAATTAGAAACTTGATTAGTGTCAACCTGATCTCCATGTAGTGTCAATCTAAGGCGATACTTTGAACTTCTGTGCTATAAGAAATTCGTTATGCATCGACCTAACCTTTGCATAAAATCAACTCATATGTATCATCGAATTTCAGTTTCAGTAACTCACTCATTATAAATTGAGTGTCAACCTATGAAGTACCAGAGTCAACACACTAAAAGGAGCTTTGACTTTATGAATTTGCTTATGTTATAAAAGACTAGTTAAATATTTATTACCTTTTGCTTGATATATCAAAACCAGGAACACAACATAAATCCTCTGTCATATCTCAAAATCCTACAAGGAAAAGACATCATTAATTATGGAGGTAATGTATCAAATAACGGATACATACGGTAACAGTTGTATTAATAGTATGAATTAGAAAAGTTGAATTACACGATTGATTAACTAAACTTAAATTTGTTTGCTCAGCCAGCGGGATGGGAGAAGAAACACATTGGAGAGAGGTTCAAGATGCAATGAACAATCTTGCTCAGTCTCTGGAGCAAGTAGTTCCAGTCGGTGATAATGGGAAAATAGAACTGCATGAAAATATTAGAAGTACAAATCTCCAAGAAACAATGAGTATTACAATATCTATACGGAAGAGAGCAGTTCCCTACAATAAAAGAGAAACAACTGGAAAAAATATGGTGAAAAAGAACAAGAAGAGCAAAAAGATCAAGAAGGCCAACAAGCAAGAGAATGCCAAGGCACGACCTAAAGAAGCTTGTGCATATTGTCACAAACCGGGCCATGTCAAAGAAGATTATTGGCGGAAACTAGGAGCATGTTTGAGGTGTGGTAGTCTACATTATCGGATCTCCAATTGTCTATATCACCTCAGGATAAAGACAAGAGTTTAGGAAGACCTTAAGCCATAAGGAAAATTGACTGAAGTTATTAGAAGTAATTTTTATGTATAAGTCAATAGGATTTGAATATAGTGAGAGATACTTGAGTTTAGTTGCTATAGTATGTCAAAACTTGGTAAGTTTTGCCGATCAATGTAACTTTGTAAGGCTGGTTATGAAGTTCTGTAATAGAAACTTTATGTGATAAATAAAATCCTTGTTGTCTATCTTCATATTCTCTGCTCATCAACCTTGTCATACCTTATTACCCTTTTCAAGGGAATATGTATTCATATAGCTCTCTGAGAGTTATGGGTATTCCTTGGTAGGAGAGACTTAAGGGTAATATGCTATAACAAGAATTTGCTAATTACTTGGCATAATACTGCCATAAATAAGAAACATAGTAAAGAATGCATTAATGAACCCATGATCACAACATGTTTCACAAGATCTAAATATTCAGATTTCCATCAACTAACATATCATGATAAAGGATATGTAAATAGTGTATACATTATATGACATGATAATCATGACAAGATTGGTGGGAGACTAATTTGGATTAGATAAAATTTAAAGGGTTGAAAATTTAAGTCCTTGTGATCCATCCAACACTAGTCAAGAAGTTGGGAAGACCAAACTCTTTTTAGCGGGGGAGAGTTTTAACACCTCGAAAATTTATTCCTAAAAAAATGTGAATAATTTGATGATTAACATAACTATTATCATGAGATATAATTAGTCTTAATTTAGGATTATTGGAGATAATAAATGATATTTCAAGTGTTGTACTTAGAGGTGCGCGTTCCGACAAGGCGACACCGGAAAACTGTAACGAAAATAAAATCCGAGAACACCATAATTCATAGAAAAATATGGTGATATCAGAAATATAAATATCCGGAATTGTTGACATACGAATTTCGAGATTAAGCCGACACAACCATTTTCCGGGTGATTTTTCACCCAGTGGAAAATAAATCTAAAAATTAAATTAAAATCACCATAATTTGTAAAACCATTACATTAGTCTATGGTTGAATTTTTAATACAAATGGATCTCGTTTGAATACATTTACATAGTGATTATTGGGGCAGTTGAATTATGAGCTATTTACGGAATTGATTTTTGGGATTATCTCTGCTTACGCAACGGGCTACGTAAGCCCATATTATTGCAACTAAAAACCTTACACGTTAGTTATATAGGTGTAAGCCCAGGGGAGCTTGCATGCTAAAAGTCGTGTCCTCGGGTGGGTTAAGGAGGTTTTACCCCCAACACCTGTGGGCTTACGTGCCCTTGGCATGGAAAGGCTTGGGGCTATAAAAACATCCACGTAACTAGAATGCTAACCTTTCCAATACAAGCCTCCGCTAGTTTTTCTCCTGTTCTTGACCCTTTCTCAGTTCTTGTCTGTGTCCTCCTCCTAATACCAGCTCTTGCTCCTATTTTCCCTCCTACTACTGCATTACCTGGAGGCGATTGCTATTTCTGAAGTTGCTCTTTGTTTAGAAGAAGCTACTCCTCCTGTTGCATGCTTCTACTTGCTTCCCGCAGAAGTGTTGTGAACTGGTACTGGGGATTATTGTGTTGCATCCTTGGTTCCATCTTCCTTGCGTCAATTATGAGCCATCAAGGTGGAATTGTTACCCTTCGAAAGAAGGTAGGATTCAATCCTATTCCTTCCTCTCTGACTCTTGTTCTTGAACTAGCCATCAAACTTATGGTTTTAATGTTCAAGCTCTTGTTTTAGTTCCATGAATGCCTTCAGTACCATTCTCCAAGATCATGTTGAATTCATGTCCTTCCTTTTTAATCCTACCCTCTACATGTGTTAAGAACTCATGTCAAGTAGACAAGTTGCTACACCTTAGTTCTCCTATTCTTCTTCCATTTGTGGTAGACATTTTCATGTTTCGGAAAGGAAGAATCTTATTCTACTCTAAGATTGATTCTTTTCCTTCTTCTTCCATCCTTGACCTTCATATATGTTGTAGAGTCTTGTGGAGGTCACAACGTTTTTAGAACAGTGTAACTATTTTCGATCTAGATGTTTATACATCAAGCCTTGATTTGAACCCCTTAAATACTTTGAGATTTAATTTCTATCTTGTAGGAATCCTTCCATCTAATTATTGTTATAAAGGCTATACTTCCAGTACTACCTCATGCTTAGTTTCTAGCTAGACAAGTATGGATTGTAACCTTATGTTTCGTCTTGGTTTAGCATATAAATCACTGTGGAGACTACAATAGGTTCTTCTATTTGATATTATTCATGGCTTAATCCATAGGTTCCATAATTGTATTCTTAAAGTGTACTCAAGTCATTTCTGAAAGGAGAGTTGCTATCTGTCGACAGCCAGCCCATAGCTGTCGATAGGCCCAGTCTCCCAGAGCCTTAGATTGCTGGGTCTGCTACTATCTGTTGACAGCCAGCCTATAGCTGTCGACAGGTACTGTCCCAGGACCAGCAAACCGTGCTCTGGTTGTTGCTATCTGTCGACAGCCACCTCTTGGCTGTCGACACCTACTGTTCGAACCAATATTTCAATAGTCTACTATGTATAAATTCTTGTTAAAACTTCATCCTTATAGCCTAGCAAGCTACCATCTTCTTTTCTGTGGTAATTTGCTATCATATCACTACAAAGTTCATCCATATTGGGTACCTTACCTTCCTTGAATTGTTCCTGAAACTATTATCTACAAATGGTACCCAATTGACTGTACTTCCCTGTACTCAGTAACTGAAGTCATAAGATTTGATATCCTGAGAACTTGAACGTTGAGTATCCTTGTGGAATATGAATATCTGATGATGACATTTATTGGGTCCTTGGACCCCACCTGACTGATATGCCTGTGCAAATAGGGCTGATCTAGTCCTAGGAGGAGCACCCAAATTCATTTTCGACCGCGCGGAATGATAAAGGGCAACGAGATGTTTGGCATTGCATCAATTACTACTTAATTATGGTCATCATAATTCCTATTATGTGTAACTGTTAAATGATCCAGTTTTGAGTTATATACCTGGGCATGCCTTGTGTTTCATTATCACTATTTCAAGCTCACCGTCCTGACATTTAACTGTGCCTCTTTGTTATCCGTTCTACCATTGTCTTGCTATCATGTATTCACCATTTGAATTGAGGATTTGAATCCTACCCGGCTAGTTAGCTCACCAAATCCTACTTTTTCAAGTATCTACAGTTCTAGAAGGCAGGACAATGGGATATGTGTGTAGAGAGACCAATCTTGACGGCATTTTACTTTTGAGATTGTAAATTGGAAATCTTGTAATATTCATAGAATGACAATTATCAAATTTTTATTTAGTTGAGCTCTCGAGCAATTTACTGCTCAATCAGTTTAAAGTTTACTCTTGACTCCTCATGCGTTCACGTTCCGGCATTTATAGTTATATTAAATGACAGGACGTGATAGAAAGTCCCCCTACCAACAGGTGAAACGTAAAACCAACGATATCCCGGTGTTCCCCGCGCTCCGAAGCACCTCCTCGCGTCGGAACCACGCCGAACGAACGCCAAATAGCCAGAAATCGCCAAGAATCCCGCAGCAGAGCTCCTCCCAGCTGAGTAGTGCAACTGCACTGTTGAGACCAAGGGTAGAAGCTCAAAACCTTTTGAGTTTAAATCGTGACGTATCGTTCTAATCGTGTTTAGAAACTCGGCGTATCTCAATGACGTGTTTTAAACCTGATGTCCCTGCATGCGCCACACGGCGCGCAGCGGTGCCCACGTAAAAGCGGTTCAAAATTATGACGTGGAAGGTGGTCACATTCTGCGAGAATCGTGACGTCTGGTTATGTAACGGCCCTGGATATTTATGCTCAATAAGGCTCCATATCTAGATCCGCCTCCCGTGAACGGATTGAAGTCTTGCAAGGGATAGCTCGTACAAGTGTCCAGTAAGAATATAAAAGACAACCACAACAGTATAAGACACAAGAAAGTACATGTGCTCATATCTGTATATAACAATTTACAACTGTCCCAATACATTATTACATGTCCAATAAAAAAGTACAACTACCTAGGACATACCCCGAGGCAGCACAAGCTCACACAACACGACTAACTCTACTGCTGGTGGTACAAGTCTGCCACAACGCCTCTGCAAGCTACACAAATGGCAAGCCCTGAAAAGAACTGTAGGGGAGTGAGCCTCAACAAGTCACAGGCTCAGTAGAGACCACCCAAAAACAACACACAACACTGAATAAACCTCAACCCCAGAGGGTCTCACTGGCAACACCGATAGCCAAAGCATATCATGCCCACCATAATCATAATAAACAATAACTAAACATAAACATACCAACAAACATATAATCCTCGGAAGGAAAGTGGAACAACAGCACTAGCACTGCATCACTAGTCCGCCCAACAACTGAAATGCCTAGGCCATATGCCTCACAGGCAAACCACTACAACAACTAGTCACCTAAGCTATAAGCTTCACAAGCAACCTCCCCACGAAGGGTAACAAGACTGGCATTAGCTAGCCAATCCACCTCACACCAACACCTCACATGAAAACATAATGGGAGGTTTACCCGAAGACGAGTAAAAACACAACATGTGGAAGGTCACTCCACAGACCTCCACAGAACACAAGTCCACCTCTACATATGAAGGGACTGGTATACAATGCATCACAACACAAAGCTACCTATGAAGGGTAAAGGTACCTACCTCCACGAGGTACCACAACGGAACCACAACCAAAACCATGCCACCACTGGGGCACACCACGACAGCTCAAACCTCAGCCAACGACCTCACACACACGAGCCACAACCAATGGCAAAGCACGAGTCGGAAAGAACGACGCCACCACATGAGAACGGACTACTGGTTCATGACGCCAGTATCCACCTGGACAACACACACAAGAACCACCTCTCAGTCTCATAGCCACGGACTACTCAGTCCAACTACTGCTCCACAAACACACAGAGTAAGTTAACCAACTGTGGAGACCAACCAACAACACACTTGCAGGTCACACACCCTGCAGGTCCATGCCTGGCACCTTTAGGGACTCCGGCCTAAGCTCTCTAAAGTGAGGCACTGGAAACACAAGACTAGCTGGGGACCAGTACGTCTACTGGTGTTCGTACCCCCAACCACGAGCGCGCTACAGCGACCAAACACAAACTCTCACAAGTCGCTGCCCTACTGTCGTCTTTCCCTCAGCCGGACGTACAACTCAAACATAGGAGTGAGGGTGTCCAGGAAGATGACACAGACCTTTGTGGTACACACTGTACCGGGACACGCCCCGAGCACAACAAACACACGTGCTGGGCTCATATAGAACCTAGGGTACCCGACTAGAGAGGCATTCCGGAATAGGCGCCGAACCACTAAGCTCGGCTAGCACACAAACTACGTCAGTCATTTAACACCTCGGTGAAACTTATATCACGATACATTAAATACAATTGGCTCGTCACCGGTCACCATGTGACCTCCAAGCTAACCGACACCAACACATACTTAAATCACATAATATATAACAATCTTGCCTGTCATTGTCATCTCATGACCTCAATAGCCATACTAAACACAATATATAATAACCACACACTAACCTTAACCCTAACACACTTTACCAATAAATCATCTTAATTAACTTATAAAAGACATCAAAGGACCGAGCTAGGTTCACACTGGAACCTCACTGCCCAACCACTACAAATTAACCACGGAAGTTAAATCACAACGAACACAATAGTCGTACTACTCGCCATGCACACTCAAACCACATGCACAGCGTTCAAACCACGTGAATGTCACGCTCCTCGAGCGCTACAGGCGCCAATGCACCACTTACCAATGCCTTGCACAATACACAATGATAATCTGATAAATACACTATCATGCACAACCATAAAGCTCTCGGAACTATTAACGCGACGGGGGCTACTGTTGCCTTCAAAACACGACACCCCGATAGGTCGTGATCAAAAGCCTAACGCGACGGGTATTCATTAACTGATCTATTGTGACTTTTACTTCAAACTCTGAAAATATTCTTATAATAAAACTCTTCTATTCCTCTGAATCACTTGCTGTACATTTTCACATAAACTCTTACTACACATCTCTTAAACCATCTATTGTTATTCTATAACTTGGCACATTCTTTCTTCATCTGGTTATTAATACTAAACTTTAACTTTCTGCTAACAACATAATACTATTTTTGCAAAATATTTCTTTTACTTATCCTGCTAACTGACTAATGCAACTGTGCCATTTACACTGCAATCCTTCTAGATATACAATCATCTTTCTTTAAAATACTACAATAGCCAAAAACTGAAATTATTCCCTTTAAACACAGTAACTTATTCTGCCTGATTCCTTTATTCCACATTACCACTTTACGATCAAATACAAATAATTTTACTGTTATAGCATATTCACAAATAACCATTCCTTTCAGTTCGATATTCTTTAACTGCTTCTCAACTGATTCATCTCTTTCTATTCTGATTTACATAATTCTAACTTATTCCAATTATTCATAACTTCAATTTCAATCTTTTTCTGACACAAACATTACCTCTCTATTTCTATAAATTGCATACAACTGCTAAGTATCACTAATCTTGTCTTCAATACTGTGATTCTTTATGAATCATTCTGTGGAATCTTCATAAACTGCCACTTACTAGATGAATATCTTTCTTGTGAAATCCTCAGAAAAATTTAACTGTACACTGATTCTTCTTTACTTTCTCTTCACTCAAATGATCACCTCAACACATTCTTACACGAATCTTTTATATCAAATTCCCATTATCATCATTACTCACGACAGCATCGTTCTTAAACTCTTTACTGCAACCATCTCTAATCACAAAGCATTCTTAATCTGACTTTCACAATTTACTGCACCTTGATTTACCAATACCTTATCTAGAGCTAATTTGTCTCACTTAATTATTCCAAATCCTTCCATATCACCAATCACATTATTATCTTAGTTGCTCCGTAACATTTATTAGCACATATTTCAAACACAATAATTGTAGTGCCCTAGAATTTTTCTTAAATTTATATTGCAATTGTGTGTTTATTTCTGCATGTATTTGAGTGCTGTTTTGTGTTGAACTTGGCGTCAACATTCGTTGGCGTTAAGGCTTGTTGGCGGCATGATCGTATGCCGTTTATTTCTTGTTAACGACACTTCTTCTGTCGTTTATTATTTTCTAAAATATTTGGTTTTTCGGGCAAGAATGTAGACGACACAGTCGATGGACGTCTACATCATGGCTGGCGGCAATTTTTGTTGACGTTAACCTG